>JAJMLH010000027.1:0-173707 GCA_030569615.1 Ogataea rishiriensis | reverse complement strand
GCGAGGGGAAGCCATCGGCACCGGGGACCAATGGCCGACGGCAGGGGTCTCACCACGCGGCACGCCAAAGTGACACCTGGCAGGGCCATCCTTGTCTAGTCCGAGAAGGCCAGCGTGGCACCACGTGAGGAGTCCCGCCGGAGGCTTTTTGTTCCGGCCGCTGCTGCTGGTTTACAGATTAACCAGTAACGTGTCCGTTTCGGGCTGTGACAAAATTGGTTATCTGTATCGCGCTGTTGACAAATTTCAGAGCTTCACGTTCTTTTTTTTTTGGCTTTGAATGATGGTTGGTTGGTGCTGGTTGTTTTGGTGGTCCTGTCTGGTCACCATCATCATCATCCTTTGTCTATAATTACCCTTCTTTTTCTTTCTTCTTATCTGTTTTGGGGTTTGTATGACTTCTAGTTTCTCTTCTCTCCTTTTGAAACTGACCGTATATTGATATCGATATACGTACTTTGACTGGACTTTCTTCCCAAGGAAAAAAAACTTTCAAAGACAACAAAAAAGGAACAGGCCATTTGTTCTCGCTTCTATTCTTCATATACGCATACTGATTAGTCCATATTCATCATGTCTGCTCCAAAGCTTATTAAAGTCGTTGGTGGTAAGTAGATCCCAATTTGCTGGCCTCTAGTTCTTTAACCATCTACTTCCCAGGTATACTAACAGATTCTTTCCATACCCCCAAAAATTACAGGTGCTCAAAACTACGATTGGGGAAAGATGGGTTCAACCTCTGCGGTTGCCCAGTTTGCAAAGAACAACGACCCTTCATTGACCATCGACGAGTCTAAACCATACGCCGAGCTATGGATGGGAACCCATCCTTCGGTGCCAACCGTTATTCCAGAGACGAAGGAACACCTCAGAGCTCTAGTCTCCCAATACCCAGAATCTATGCTTGGCAAACAAGTCATCGACAAGTTCGGTTCCAGCGAAGAACTTCCATTCTTGTTCAAGGTGTTATCCATCAGAAAGGTGTTGTCCATCCAGGCCCATCCAGATAAGGCCCTAGGTGCACAGTTGCACAAGTCCGATCCCGCCCATTACCCAGACGAGAACCACAAGCCTGAAATGGCCATTGCCATCACAGACTTTGAGGCATTCTGTGGGTTCAAGCCATTGGAAGAGTTGGACCATCTACTCCAAACCATCCCGGAATTCAAGGAGTTGATCGGTGAGGAGATTGTTTCCAAGTTCCACGAAGGTATCATTGTCAATCCCTCCGATGATGTTCCATCCAACAAGAAACTTTTGCAGAGTGTCTTTGGAAAGGTGATGCGCACTCCAGAGGAAAAGATTGCCCCATTGGCGGCATCTTTGGTGAAGAGAACCCATTCTGATCCCGCACTTTTTGGTGATGAGCTAGCAGACCTTATTCAAAGGTTGGACAAGCAGTTCCCAGATGACATTGGTCTCTTCTGTGGTTGTCTCATGCTCAACCATTGTAATCTAAAGAAAGGTGATGCCATGTTTCTACAAGCAAAGGACCCACACGCATACATTTCCGGTGATATCATGGAGTGTATGGCTGCTTCTGATAACGTCATTAGAGCAGGTTTCACCCCTAAGTTCAAGGACGTTGAGGTGTTGGTTGATTGCTTGACGTATTCTTACGATCCTGTCGAAGAGCAAAAGTTGAAGCCTGATCAATTTGCAAGAGGGTCAGGCGTTGCAACGTTCAACCTGTACGATCCACCAATCGATGAGTTCTCGGTGTTACAGATCTCCTTTGACGATGTTGAAGGTTCTGCTGAGTTGAAAGGCTTGCAAGGTCCCTCAATCATGATTGTTTCAGATGGTGAAGGTCAAATCAGAATCAAAGGTGACGAATCGTCAACTTTGCAATGTGGTACCGGTAGCGTCTACTTCATTGCTCCTGATGTCGAAGTTGAGATGATCAGTTTGAAAAAGGACGTGCCATTTACCTCCTATAGAGCCTACTGTGAAGCATAAGTGGTTGTACCTTAGAGTTTTCATAATTTATATACACTTGCCTTCCTCCTGGTCTGATCCGACACTTTACTACTTTGTTCTTGCTTTCTACTGTTCCCCACCTGTCCTCTTGTTTTTCTCTCTCCTCTTTTCACCATTCTAATTATTTATAAACATGTACCAATTGAATCTGCTTTTCAGCCATTCCTCCACCATGTTACGCGTCATCTGTTGTACTCCTGTCTACTCCTTCGTTCTCTTGAATGCAATTTGTGGCGTATATTATCCTTCCAACATATGTAGTTAGGCTATTAATTATTAATCGTGGCATGTCAAACAACAACCGAAACCTGTTCTTGTTGTTGCTGCTGCTGCTGCTGTCTCTGTGATCTCATCTCCAAAAACAATCTATAGTTTCTATCATCCTCATCCTCTTCAACAGGATCAACATCATGGTCATCACCCAACAACCAACCTTCCAAATCTCTAAAGATCCTCCCACTTATCTCCAAATCCAAAGCTGCCTCGCATTCCTTGATTCTCCTCTCCAACACTTCGCAGGATTCTACCAAGACGCTCAACCCCTTTGTCACCTGTCTCCTTTTGAACTGAACAATCCCACCAACATCAACAAGACCAACACATCCTCTGATTTCCAAGACTCCAAGCTTGACAAACATGTCCCTACTAAGACAACTGACTAACGGTGTGGTACTACTGTTCAACTTCCAACAGTTGTTCAAGGAAAGTCTTTCCAATGACTGGCCAAGATTCACAGCAATCTCCCAGATTCCAAAATCCCCAACGCCGCAACCAGCAATTCCCAATGTCTTCAAAGATGTACACTGTCTAGCCAAGGGAACCAACGAATGATCGGTGATCAAATGTCCTCGCTTGTGTCTTCCAACGTTCAACGATTCTAACAGTGGACAACGCATACCGATTCCATAGATCCCAACATCGGTGATCTGTTCGCATGCTCTCAAGTCGAGCTGTTTCAAGTTGGGACATCTGTCGAGGATCTGTAACAGTGTTGTGTCGTCCAAGTGGGAACTTGCAGGGATGATCAATTTTGTCAGCCTTGGTGTGATCAGATTCAACGGTGGTGTCATTCCTGTACAGATGTACATCTCCAACCATGTCAGATTCTTTGGACTGATCATTGATGGGTCAAAGGTTAATTCGATATCCGATTGCGAAGTTGATTTGAGCTTGTGGAGCACTATTGAGCGAGGTTTTGGGATGGTGGTGGAGGATGTTCTGCTTTGTTGGTACGCTTTGAACTGGGTGTCGCTTTTGAAATAGAGATTCTCGTGCAGTTGTTCCTTTGTAAGTTGGTACCATAGCCTGTTCACCAAAAGACAGTTGTACAAATTGGCACCGTTGTTGGGCGTTGTAGCTTGTTCTGTTGCTGATGATTTTAGAGAGGATGCAGATGTGACTCTAGACCAGCTTCTTTGGGCCTCTTTTTGATCTCCACCGTGTATTAGAACAGCATGGTTGTATGACATTGGTGCCCTTCTTGATGGTGACACCTCTGTTGGGATCTTCATGGTGTCGTCGTATCCGGCATGACGAAGGATGATGTTGAGAATCTCAGGTATTTCAAAGATGGGAGATGGAGGCTGAGGAGTGACGTTAGCAAAATCGTCTTCTCTTCTAATGGATAATCTAGAGACTTCGTTTTCGCAATCCAGCAAGTCGTTTAGCAAGTTTCTCTTAGGTGAATAACCATCTTCAAAGTAAGCGTTGTATCTCGGAGGCTTTGTTGTGGTCGCCGATGGGGGAGTGATTGGTGTCACCGGAGACTGCAGATAGCTTGAGTCATCAAACTGACTGTTTGTTGAGTCCACAGAGCCACTCATAGTACCCATCACTTCTGCAGTAGGACTAGAAGGTGGTGTTGTAACTAAGCTCGTGGAGGAGTTAGAGGAGGAAGATCTAGTCATTGGACTGGCGAGTCTTGACTTGAGTTTTCCGGCTAAACTGCTATAGGACCCTCTCTTTCTTGAAAGAATGATGCTTTTGGCTGAATCTGATAACGAGCTAAAGGAGGTGGATCTCTCGTTTGTATCCGTGATGTATGAAGTAGGAGTGTTGACTCTGAACGAAATTGAGGATGCTCTCTTTAGCGGTCTGTCTTGATGGTTTGAGGAAGACTTCCTGAGTCTTGGTCTCGAGGACTCGTTTGATGCAGATGGAGCAGACGTGGCGGCATCTGTGGTGGCAGTCTTGTTGTTACTGCTTTTTCTAATCTTTGGATTGAACAATGGAAGTATCTGTTGGTTCATGGTGAGAAAGTTGGATTGATGCAGAAAGACAGGAGTAATATGAAATGTGGATAGAACGAGAATGAGGCTTGAGAATATAAACGAATGACTGAAGTTAACTAGAACTGAAAATTGAAATTATTTGGATGCGCCGAAGAAGCAGAAAATCATACAAGATTGACTTTACTCAAAGAAGTGAATGAATGAATGACTGTGACCGAAGTCGTAGTGGAGATAGCTGATGATTGAAAGTGATGAATAAAAGGAATGATATCTCACTTTTCAAGAACAAAACTCAAAGGAATTGTTGGTTGTTTGTAATGCCTGTTTCGAATGCCGAAACTCGTATGACTCTTGAAAGACTTGGAAGAAGAAAAGATACTATGGATCTGTTGTATCTCTTTGACAGAATGAGGAATATTGAAGAGATATATAGGAAGCACAATTAGAGCGATGATCGTCTTGCTAAGGTATGAAAACGTTAAGCCACTTTTTTTGTGATTGTCTGAAGGGTTAGATCTGAGGGCTTGGTTTTGAACAGGGGTAATCCTTGTCATCAATTGATATTACCGAGAGCAAAAGGAGGCAAGCGTTTGAGGATCAAAATGGGGTAGCTGTGGAAAACTGTTCATGCAGGTAGTTTACCGAAAGCGGCAGGAGATGGATGCATGGCTGGTTCCTGCGGGTGGCAGAGAAGGGCGATGGGCCCCTGTGGCCTGTGGCTGCACGCTGCCGCGCGCCAGACGCTCCCCCATAGGTGAAAGAATGAGTACAGCCATCAGCAATGTGATGGGGCATACTGTTTGTGGCTGGGGCTAATCTTGTCAGAAGATGGCATCAAGAAGCAGAGCAACAACTTGTAAGTACCGAATGAGAATAGGCAGCCAAAGGTTGCTGGAGGATGGGAGGTTGGTTTATGGTAAGATTGGCCATGGATGGAGGCGGTATACCGGCTTCTCCTGTTGGCCCTTTCTTCAACCTTGAGACTGGCATCCCTTATCTTTTCAATCGTTTGAGAAGTATTCGCTAATTGTCAGATCGTAGAAGCTTGGTTTTGAAAGGAGGCCAAGCCTCACTTGAGATCGTTCTTTCAAATTTCAGGGTTTTCTCTTTTTGATGGGATCTGGCCTATCAATTTTTTTCCACCCTCAATTGCCCAGTTTTCTTCCATTCTGGCTTATTGGAATGAAGCTTAAAGCTGAAGATCCTATTGTGGTGGCATTGTGTAGAAGAAGCTGTCCTCCAGAGTCTTTGAGAAAGTCAAATGTAATTAGGGCTTCCGTTTGCTACCAGTCCCAGAGTAATTGCTAATGATAAGAACTAGTTTGAAACCTATTGATGTCAGTGGAGGTGAACAAGACCCGCTAAACATGTTTGAAGAAAGGACAAAATATAATAATCCAGTGACTTTCCCACTCGAGTTTGAACCTTCTTTCCAAAAATGAAACATATTGCAACAAGATTTGCCCAAAGTTTCATCGAGCACGGTTGAAACCTTTCGAGCTCTCATTTGAGCTCAATCGGTCTACCATATGTCATACTGGTACTTATCAATAAGAAAACAACATGAAAGAGCCAAATAAAGGGGGGATCGATGTGCAATTAGGATATTTGATAAAGTTGGTTCAAACTGGGAAAATAGAGGAAAAGATAACATTGCTATGTAATTTATTACATAAGCAAAGTAATTAGGTAATTGATTATGTCATTTCCCCCCATTGCCAAAATTTGCCTCCCGCAAACGCACAGGGCCTGCTGTGCGTACAGCCATCATCACCACCCTATCCATTGCCTAACAGTCAAAAAATTAAGTGTAGGGCCAAGCTGATGGAACACATACACACATAGACTGAGAGAGATAACAACACATGTGCTTGCTTGATTCTACCACCCCAGCCTTCATACTACTCCTCGATCCCTTCATCGATCAGTTACTTACATTCCAAGTATAGTATTCAACCAAGGCATTCTTTAGAATACATTCTTTCTATCATCATCACCAAACACATCAAGTTTTTACAAAGGAACAGATTCAAAGCCCCAAAACCTACATCCTTGTTTCGTTGTTTGTCCCATTTAGTAATATCCCATCCATAATCCATCGTCCAACTAATAACGTCCAGCCATGAACAAAGAATACGACTACTTATTCAAACTACTTTTGATCGGTGACTCAGGTGTTGGTAAGTCCTGTCTTCTACTCAGATTCGCAGAGGATACATACACGCAAGATTACATATCAACCATTGGTGTTGATTTCAAGATTAGAACCATAGAGTTGGATGGAAAGACCATAAAGTTACAGATTTGGGATACTGCCGGTCAGGAGAGATTCAGAACAATCACATCGTCCTACTACAGAGGTGCACATGGTATCATCATTGTGTACGATGTGACCGATCAAGAGTCCTTCAACAATGTTAACCAGTGGTTACAGGAGATTGATCGTTATGCAACAAGCGGTGTTATGAAGTTGCTCGTTGGTAACAAGTGTGATTTGACAGACAAGAAGGTTGTCGACTATGCCGTTGCCAAGGAGTTTGCCGACAGTAGAGGCATCAAGTTTTTGGAAACCTCGGCTTCTGAATCGACCAACGTTGAACAGGCCTTCATTGTCATGTCCAAACAGATCAAGGCTCAAATGTCCAAGTTGATGCCTGGAAATACTGCTGGAACAAAGCCTTCGGTTAGCTTGAGTGGTACTTCAGTCAATGCCCAACAGAACGGTTGCTGTTAAGCATCATGCTGGTAGGTCTTGTCATACAGTTGGATACAGAGGAGGAGAGAATAACTCGCTTGCATGTTGCATCTTTAAGTGAAAGGTAATTTACACATATGATATCCGTTTCGTTTCCTCCTGTTCTACAATGATTGTAGGGTCTGATTGAATATTGCTTCTTTGGTTGCTCGTGTGTTTGAACCTTGCGTTATGTTCTTACTTCTTTTTTGTTTTCCTTTCCTCTTCCGCCTCCTCCTTCTACTTCCTTTTTATTGTTATTATCGTCTGCCTTATCACCACTTTTTGTCTAATATCAAACCCTAACGGTACTTATATCATTGGCCTGAGGCAATGCCTATGTATTGTCCTCTCTATTGGTTGATTCCTCCGTTGAACAACCCCAAGCTACTTGCTACATTTCCCTTCCAATTGCACCACTCATCTTTCAATTGAGATTCAGCAATTGAGGAAGGTTATTCGAGCCTAAACTGTGGGATGAGGCTAAACCTAATCTACAAATTGCACAGCCTTGAATATTGTTCGTGTGATATTTTCCGGGTGTGGAAATTGCCCAGCCATCTATCTCAACACCATCGGCAAGAGCAATCGGACGGTTGGAGATCAACATCCGAAGAGTCGATGTATAACTTTTGGAAGGTGATCAATAACTTCTCTGGATCATTGGGATCAGTGAATATAATACTTGAGGAAAGTTAATTGATTCTGTACCGATTGAACCATTCTACAGGTAGAACAATCATCAGAGATCACAGAAACTCAAAAACAGTATGGCAGGAGCATCCGACAAGAAACAGGCAACATCAAACACAAAGATCCTCAAGGAGATCCATATGGTCTCACTAGGTATCAATCTATTTACGATCCTGTTTCTGTTTTTCCTCAATAGACCATCGTCGAAAAAATACTACATCGTGCTAAGTATCCCATCGTTGATATGTCAGTACGTCTTGGAAACGTCTGGTAGACCAACCTACGAGTTGAATCCTCAAGGCTATCAGGTGTTGGTCAAAGCAGGTGAGAATCTACAGCAGGAAGGGTTGACCGAATACATGTTTGACGTTATCTATTTGACCTTGATCTGCGATTTACTGATGGTTGTACTGGGAAGCAACAAGGTTTGGCTTTTGTTCTTTGCTGTTCCTGGGTTTGCAGCTTACAAGTTGAAAGGCTTGTTGGGTGGATTGATGGGATTGATTAAGGGTCCTTCTTCTGGTGGTTCAGCACCAGGAAGTGGTAGCAATCCGGCATCTAGTGGTGAAGCCGGTGTTGATAATGGAGGAAAGAGTAAGAGGCAGGCCAAGTTGGAGGCTAGGGGTAACAAACAGAAGGTTAGATACAGATAATTGTGTTGTTGTTGTTGTTGTTGATATGTAACTGGAATTGAAATTGTATTGATATCGTGTTTAAAAGGATGATGGAGATAGTTGTGATTTTTCACTATCTCTTAAGGGGGCCTGTATTGGTGAATTAATGGTTGATTAAGGTGGTGTAAAGATGTACCTCTAATACTACAGGCACAGCCGAGGAATTTCGACGGACTTCAGGGCTGGTTGCGCAGCCCTGTTAGTCTTGATAGATAGTAGATCTTGGCCAGCAAGACGCCCAGATCTAACGATACAGTTCACCGTATACTGTCATCAGCTTGTATAGACAGTGAGAAGAACCAATTGGGATTATGCTTGTAATTCTATTCAGTCTAATCACAACACCAGTCGAAAAGAACCAGGTTTGATCGATTGATCGATCGAAGATCACCACCAAAATGCTGTGCTGTCAACTTTCTTCCCAGCAGCGCCCCGTTGGATTCTCACGGGGGATTCTTTGCCCTGCCCTCGGTACGTAGCTGTCTACGTAATGCACACTTCTTGCCTTCCCCGTGGCAGTGGATTCCACCCGCGCCAGGCTACGCCGTGGCTATGCCCCGTGGCTATGCCCCGGTGGCTATGCCGTGGCTGGCGCCCTCAGAGTGAAGCGGAAAGGAGGTGACGGAACACCCAACCACTCAATCACCACCGCCAACAACAACCTCCTTCACGACACACTCATACTAACCTTCTCTCTTCCTGTATATTTAAACCTCCTTTTGTCATCTTGTGTCCTCTCCTAACGGTTACTACTGATACTTTTCAAGGTTAACCAGAGATTTTATTATCCAATAATCAATCTAAATAATATAATAATACATTCAAAATGGACGGAGGTAAGTAATCAAACGAACAGTCTCATTTGACAACACGTCTGGCGTTTGTCTGCCGGTTAGTGGCAATCAATCGTCAACGGGGATCGAGTTGCAATTACCAGTGAGAGTTAAGACTGTTATGATGTTCAAACGTTCTACATCAACACCGATTGGCCATTGAATTGATCTTGATTCATTGGTTGTCTGTGTATCGTGTTGGAATGTCGCCAGACAGCTGGTTCGCTAGTTTCTGGTCTATCACTACCTTGTCTACACTGCAATTCCACAACCCAAATGTCAATTGACCCATACCACTCTTATATTAGACCGAGAATACTAACACCTTAAATAGAAGACGTCGCAGCAGTATGTACACCCTAGTTTCATCCTGATTGTTACTGTCCTTGTTGGAGTCTCTTGCCTAATCAGTGTGTGCAATCAACCAACCAACCAGCATGTGTCTGTGCCAGAGCCAGCCTTCACCTCCCCTTTGCACACCGGGGAAGCCGTGCAGTTGGCGCCCACGACGCACGCCCACGTCCACGTCCCGCCCCCGTGCCCGTCCCGTGGCTAGCCTACACGGGCCTGCCTGGTATGCCCGCGCGGTGCCTGAGAAAATGAAACACGCGCGTGCGTCGTGTGCCTGCCCCTGGTGAGAGTCCCCCGCGGTGGTTTTGCATCCACCTCCGGCAATACTTTCGTGACTTTTTCCATCAACAGACACACAGAACCATCTACATCATTGCTCATATTTCATGTTGATTTATCGATTCCATTGGTATCAACTCTAGATTGAAATCGTAGTAGCAATTGACAGCTTTGATGAGTTCTGTCGTGAGTAGACCTCCACCTGAACTCCACCATAACAATCAACAATCTTCAATCGATTCAACAGAATAGCACAGGTTTACTAACATCCGCCCACCCTCCACGCATTAATATAGTTAGTTATTGATAACGGTTCCGGTATGTGTAAGGCCGGTTTTGCCGGTGATGACGCTCCAAGAGCTGTCTTCCCTTCCATCGTTGGTAGACCAAGACATCAAGGTATCATGGTTGGTATGGGTCAAAAGGACTCCTACGTTGGAGATGAAGCCCAATCCAAGAGAGGTATTCTAACCTTGAGATACCCAATCGAACACGGTATTGTTACAAACTGGGATGATATGGAAAAGATCTGGCATCACACCTTCTACAACGAGTTGAGAGTTGCTCCAGAAGAGCACCCAGTCTTGTTGACAGAAGCCCCAATGAACCCAAAGTCCAACAGAGAAAAGATGACCCAAATCTTGTTTGAAACTTTCAACGTTCCAGCCTTTTACGTTTCCATTCAGGCCGTTTTGTCCTTGTACTCTTCCGGTAGAACCACCGGTATTGTCTTGGACTCTGGTGATGGTGTTACTCACGTTGTTCCAATCTACGCCGGTTTCTCCTTGCCACACGCCATCTTGAGAATCGACTTGGCCGGTAGAGACTTGACCGACTACTTGATGAAGATCTTGTCCGAAAGAGGTTACACCTTCTCCACCACCGCCGAGAGAGAAATCGTCAGAGACATTAAGGAAAAGCTATGTTATGTTGCTCTAGACTTTGACCAAGAACTACAAACCTCTTCCCAATCCTCAGCCATTGAGAAGTCCTACGAAC
This sequence comes from Ogataea rishiriensis, assembly GCA_030569615.1. Taxonomy (NCBI): domain Eukaryota; kingdom Fungi; phylum Ascomycota; class Pichiomycetes; order Pichiales; family Pichiaceae; genus Ogataea; species Ogataea rishiriensis. Next base: position 162,933 of record JAJMLH010000027.1, on the reverse strand, counting down.
TACCAGATGGTCAAGTCATCACCATTGGTAACGAGAGATTCAGAGCTCCAGAGGCTCTGTTCCATCCATCCGTCCTAGGTCTAGAAGCTGCCGGTATTGATCAAACCACCTACAACTCCATCATGAAGTGTGATGTTGATGTTAGAAAGGAGTTGTACGGTAACATTGTCATGTCTGGTGGTACCACCATGTTCCCAGGTATTGCCGAGCGTATGCAGAAGGAAATCACCGCCTTGGCCCCATCCTCCATGAAGGTTAAGATCATTGCTCCACCTGAAAGAAAGTACTCTGTCTGGATCGGTGGTTCCATCTTGGCCTCTCTATCCACCTTCCAACAGATGTGGATTTCAAAGCAGGAATACGACGAATCTGGACCATCCATTGTTCACCACAAGTGTTTCTAAGTCTGTTGATCCCTGCTCTACCCTCCCCTATCCTACCCTTACTTCCCCATCTCTCCTTCCTTTCAAACCAATAAAAAAAAAAGTGTTGCGTATTCTTTTTTTATCTTTGTTTTTTTCTTGACCCCTCTTTGAAATCTATTTTTTTGTTATGTTTCACTGTTTGTCTCTGTTAGAATATACTTTCTGTGATTTTTGATATTTTTATCTATATATATATTACCAAATACTTTTTTCTTTTTTTGCTTTCAAAAACCACTTTCAAAAACCAACACCTCCATTACTCCTTCAAGTCTTTGATAAGGGAAGGAAGAAGGAGATTCAAGTTGATATTCCATCTATCAATCAGTCCTTCTGTTTCTGCCCTAGTTTGCTATTACCGTGTGTCTCTTTACGGATGGTTCTTGTTTTTTGATTTACTGTCTTTTGAACATGACGAGTCCTTCCATGTTTGACTGTTTGTACTATTCTTGCTCACTCTTTATCATCTATCTATCCTATCTAACAGTCTAACAGTTGTACTCTACAGTGGCTGGCTCAAAGCCGTCATCATACGTGCCTCTATATTTCTTGATCATCAACGTGACAGGTTGAAAGTTTGGCGTTTGTAGATATGAAGATGTAGATACAGGTTGCAGCAAAAGAACAAATGTCCGACATTGAAAGATCCACAGCGCGTGGCGGCAACTCCTGAGAGCAAAAGTGCTGCTTTCACACACAGATCCAAGCAAACACGGCAAGAGGAAGAGGAAGATTATCGAGAGTGTATACTCTCTCCATTGTGGCGAGAAATGAATAGCAGATAGTCCCCCATTCGAACATTAGACAATGCGAGTGGTGGTGTGGTTTGGAGTTTTGCTCCATTGATCGGTAGAGATTAGCAGCCGTCCATTCCCCATTCCCCGTGGTGCAGCCAAACATCACACAGCACGGAAAACGCTCGAAACGCACGAAACGCCGGCTGCTCACTGTGGCATGTGCTCTGTGCTATTCGGGTGCGCTTTGGCGAAACGAAATGGTGGAGGATCGCCCCTTCCAGTTGAGGATCGGTCAACAGCTGAAAAATATACGATACCCTTTTGATACATCAACATCTTGCAAGTTCACTTCTTCATAGTATACACTTGACTATCATCAGACTAATGATCTAGGACTCTCTGAAAAGATCCCGACTTTACTCTACAACACAGCATAGCACAGCACAGCAGCAGCAGCACAGACTATCTGCTCTCTCCAATCTATTGATTCGACATCATAGCATAACCAATCATAATCAACACCATGTCATCATCTCCCACTCCTCCAAAGCCTAAAGATTCACAGGTGAATCAGCAGAAGCAGCCAAACCTCAAAGATCTACTCAAGACGGCACAGTTCTACTGGTTTGTCTCACACTTCGTCTCTCTAACCTACATGATTCTAAACACACTCATATCCACATTCAGAGGCCAATCTTCCCCTTTGGCAATCCACTACTACAAATTCTCAATCACTTCAACCATAGTAACCTATCTCATAGTACTAAAGCAAACGTACAAGTCAAAACCAATAACCTACATCTTCCAACAGATATTCAGCACCGGTACTCTGCTACGCGATGATAACGTCCAGTACCTGCTTCTGGCTGTACTCTTTAGAGTTGGCTGTTCAACGGGTAAAGGAGGAATGAGTCCTTCGTCCCTATATCCATTCAGCATATTTGCACTCTTCCATTCTCTACAGTACTTCAACTCAAACATACTATCGATCCTTCCGTTCATCTCCACAGAATCGAAAAAGTTGTGGTCTGGTAGAATCGTTGAGTTTGTCAAATCCTTCCATGAGAAATCTCTATACATAGCTGCAAACATGGAACTCTTGTTGATCACCTCGTTCGTCTTCCCAATTGTCAAGATGCTACTGTTTTTTGAAATAGTGAGACCATCCAAACTGATCGAATGTCTGAAAACTCTAGGGTTGTTCTTTGGTGTTGTTGTCTTTGACAAGTTGAGATTCGACCAGAACAAGTTCACAAAGGCTCTATGCCTAAGTTACGATGCTAAATTCAACCAGTTTGTCTACGGAAGTCCTTTCGTTACTCCTGCTTTACAATCCATCGTGACTAACCTCAGAGCAAGATTGATCTCTTATTTGAGTCTGATTAGGATCTCTAGCAAGAGCGTTCAAAAGAAGAGAAGTTGAACTTTTCGTATTCATGAACGTGCCATTTTCTATCCTCAAACCGATTGGTTGTTGATCAACTGACTGGTTTGCCATTCGAGACTAGGAGTTGTGTCTCTTGTCAAAGATAAGTATTTTTTTTTTATTCAACTGTATTACTTTTGATTGTGTTGTGAGTTGAACACCCATTACCATTACTCGATCTCTTGTCTACATCTGTTTTTTTTGTTCCCCTGTTCTATTATCGTTTTCTTTTTACTCCTTCCTTGCTCACACTTTTCTTATAACTTTCTTTCTCTACTTCACTTTAGTGCTCCCATTCTTGTCTTTTTCCTGCTTTTTGATGGAGTATCTCATGCCCATCTTCCAATCTTCTACCTTTCTTTGTCCAGGAAGAAACAAGATCCTGTTCATCCAATGGATATCCCCTAATTTACTGATTGTTTTTTCTTCTTCCTGTTTGTCCACTTTACTTGTGTATCTATCCACTTTATTTTCGTTGCTTTTTTGTCTATAAAGATTATTTTGTGCCTAGCAAATGGTAACATTGTTCAATTGCTACCAACCTGACCCAATTAAACACCAATGCCATCTCAAGAACATTCAAGGACAAATCAAACACTCTTGAAACATCCATCCATCCATCAAAAATTGTTCTGTAAGGGGCCCTCCCACGCGCCCCGTGCCAGCATCTCCAGCGGCCGCCCGCATTGCGCTGCAACACTCTTGGCTCACTTTGCACCTCTTTTTAACCTTCCGAATAATGCTCCAAGAATTTGTTCGGAAATTCACAGATTGTGTCAATTGCACTCGGGTCCAGAAGATTACTTATCAGATCCGATCTTGGCTAGTCCAATTACACAATTGTCCATCAGGGTTACATGTTTAACAACCATTCTTCAACCTTATAGACGAACAAATCTCACCTAAGGATCACTAACGTTTTATCTGATCTGCACCATTGCATCTTGAACCCCTATGGCATCAAAACTTTCCAAACTATCAGATCCCCATCAGCAAGAGCATGTCAGCAAGAAAATCCGTTCCTGGTAAGACTCTACCGGGTTCAAACCATTCGTTGTTACCATCGTCATCCTCACAACCTTCAACTCCATCGGCCTCACCTTCAAAACTGAAAAATGGCAAGAATGGCAAATCAAAGGCAAGACTGGGCTCCCCTGCCTCGGGAATGGCAACACCAACAGCAATTGCTGGATCGCCAGCCAATTCCCCGTCAAAAGTACAAAATCAGCCGTTTATTTATGCTCAGCCAAACGAGGATCTTTCAACGTTCACAACCTTCCCACCATGCCAGCATCTAACCAAAGTGTTGAACTCATCGGCAATCGATACAGTGCTAAAGACCTACAACACAGGAATGAAGATTTGTCTTTTATCTTCATCATCTCCAAAGCATGAAATTGAGCAAGATGAAGTCAGTGATGAAGAAGAAAACGCCCGTCATAACTGCGTATACCAGACGAAAGATGGCAAAAAAATCAACCACAGCGATATCATGAATCTGAAGGCCAAAATCCTAAGGTGTAAAGAATGCCAAACCCCATCGTCAATATTCATGTGTTTGCAATGTCCCAACATTGGATGTCTCAAGTCAAACCATGCTCTGAACCATGCAAAAAACTCAGGCCATATTTTTGGAATAGACCCAACATCGGGACATTTGATCTGTTTCAAATGTCGTGATTTTGTCAGCGATCCAAGATTAGAAAAAATCCGAATCAACCAGATCACCAAAAACGGTATGGTGTCGCTCTACCCTGGAATGCCAATCTACGAGCACGAGCATGATTTGGAAAGGCATAATCTGATCATCAAGGAATCAAGATTGCCCACGTACAAGGCAACAACGGGACTCAAAGGGTTCGTCAACATGGGTTCGACATGCTTTATGAGTTCCATACTACAAACTTTGATCCATAATCCTTTCATCAGAGAGTACTTCCTATCGGGCTCCCATCTGAACTGTGAGAAGGAGATTGATCAGTGTCTTTCCTGTTGCGTTAGTGAAATATTCCAAACTTTTTACACTTCAACTAGTACCCAAGGTTTTGGTCCAACCTCCCTATTGACCGCCGCGTGGAAGGTGAAGAGATCACTTGCTGGATACTCCGAACAGGATGCCCATGAGTTTTGGCAGTTCTTGCTGCACCAACTGCACAAGAACGATACAAACAGGCATACAACTGCAAACGGCAATGGTACGAAAGAACTGACGCCTGTTTCAGATACCGATACGGGGACGACATCGGCCAACTCCGTTGCCTCGTTCAACTGTAACTGTATCACGCATAGAACATTTGCAGGCCAATTGCAAAGTTCATTGACCTGTGCCGAATGTGGCAACGTGCGTGTTACCGTTGATCCAATGCTCGATCTCTCTTTGGAAATTCAAGAGAAGAATCACGAGACAAACCTTAGAAGACCCATTGAATCCTTGACTGGATGTCTTGACAAATTCACAACTGCAGAAAAGTTGGATGTGAAATACGGCTGCTCCAAATGTGGGAAACCCACAGATGTTGTCAAGCAGTTGAAGATCAAACAGTTACCGGTCACTTTGGGAATACAGCTAAAAAGATTTGAGCATCTCGTTAGTAGTTCGGTCAAGATAGATACACACGTTGATATTCCTCTCATGTTGGAGATGGGTAAGTACACCCTGTCTGGTGATGGGGAAGATAAGAACCTATACGAGTTGTTTGGTGTTGTTTGTCATATTGGTTCGGTCAACACTGGACATTACACCTGCATGGTGAAGAACAAGGATGGAATGTGGTTCAAGTTTGACGATATCAAAGTCACAAGAGTCTCCCAGGAGGATGTCTTGAGGACCAATGCTTACCTCTTGTACTACATCATCCATGAGCTCCCATGAGACATCCATTTCTTTTCCAATTCATTATTTTTCTTTCTCTCTCTTCACTATCTGCATTATAGTTTTATCACTCATTCCATACCCTTTCTAGGTCACCACTTTCATTTTGTTTTACTCCTTTTTTCTATTCTGATGTTCTTTTCCATTACAAATACACATGCATGGCTTCGGCATATCTAATCCACAAATTCAATCTCTCTCTCATACAGGATCAATCGAAGAAATCATCATCCTCATCATCATCGTTGTTGTTCCCAGACCTCATTGATTTCTTTTGGAATCTCAGCCTATGGGACTCTTCCAAATCCTCGTCATCGTGCTGATTGACCACCAACCGCGAATCACTTGCCTTCACGGCACCTATTTGAACAAACACTTCTTCCAAATCTTTCAGACTGGTCTCGTTCCCGCTTAGCATTGTCAAGGTGACAAACTGTTTCACAACGTCACCATCCTTGTATATCAATATGGTTGGGCAGTTGGAGTCCGGATAGTTCTCGACGGCTCTGTTTGCCGTGATTTCAACAAACTTGATCTCTGCAAATGTTCTGGCTAGAGTCACCATCAGACTCGACAGCAGTCTGCTCTGCAAGGCGCTCTGTAATGACATGTGCAAGAAGACAAACGAATTCCTGGAGGCATCCGTGACTTCATCCTTATAGTCAGGCTTGGAGATTGGATACACAGAGCCAAACCTGGCCTTTTCTGCCAGTTTCTTGATCTCAGCAACTCGCTTGTTCTTGTAGAACTGTAAAAAGTCGTCGTCTTCCTCATCTTCCAAAGCATCCAATTCGTCCAAATCTTTGTCCTCCAACCTATTTTCGTGCTGTCTTGTCACAGCATCTGCTAGAGCCTCTTCTAGTTCTTCCGTTGGATCTTTTTCCTTCTCCGGTATGATTCCATGGGAACGAAGGATGTCGTTCCATTCGGTATCTTCGTTTGGATCCACCTGGACCTGTATCTTGGGGTCCATTCCGTTCATCTTTTTTGGTCTTTCTCTTAGTTCCAAAAATGCGTCTTTCCTCCTGTGATGTTTGATGGTCTTAATTGGAGCTATATACTACAGATTGCATCATATAACTTGTATGAATGTGTGATTTTTCAGAGCTTCAAACCTCATGAGAGTGCCTGATCTCATCTGATTGCCAAACCTCAACTCTTCCTCGAGATGCTGCCAGTTATTGTGCACGTGTCAGCAGTGCGACCGAGGTAAGTGGACGAGAAGTCAACCTGTACTTTTAGGCTGGTTAACAACAGTCCCTTGTTTTGTCTTGAGCTTGACCACCTTTCTTCTTCTTCTTTAGATCCTTCATCTCTACAGCTAATATAAACCAACTACAGATAGATGCAAGTTTATTGACTCACGCGTGCTACAATAACAACGCTTCAACAACACAACATATACATACGTACATACCCCAATGTCGATAAATTTAAGAGATGGATTCGAGGATGAATCCCTAGAAAGAGTGTTGGAGGACCTCCTAGTCAGGTTTGTGATCAATTGTCCAGATGAGGATCTGTCATCAATTGAAAGAGTCTTTTTCCAAATCGAAGAGGCACATTGGTTCTACCAAGATTTCATCAGAGCCCTCAACTCTTTACTACCTTCTTTGAAGATGAAGCAGTTCACATCAAAGATACTAGAACAGTGTCCAATGGTTTGGCAATGGGGAGATCCAAAAGAGGCATTGGCCAGATTTGGCAAATATAAGTCTTCGATTCCTGTCAGGGGCTGTGCCCTTCTAAACGAAAGGTTGGACAAGCTTTTGCTGGTGAAAGGTGTCGAGAGTTCTTCTTGGGGTTTCCCTAGAGGAAAAATCTCAAAGGATGAAACAGACGTTGAGTGTGCCATTAGAGAACTTGAAGAGGAGACTGGTTACGATTGCACCGATTCCATAGATGAGGATGAGTACATAGAAAGAACCATCAGAGGAAAAAATTACAAGATTTACATCGTTAGAGGTGTATCCGAAGATACTACATTTGAACCCAAGGTGAGGAACGAAATCGCTGCTATCGAATGGAAGGACGTCAAATATGTCGTCAAAGCATGCAAAAATAGCAATCAGTTCTTCCTTGTGAATGCCATGATCAAGCCACTTCAAAGCTATATCTCGAAGAACAAGGGTGCCCAATCAGAGGAAGAACTCAAGAGACAAGCAACAATTCAGCTCAAGAAAATCTTGGGTGTGGGATTGGATACGGAGAAAAAAGAAACCCAAGAATTGTCAGATCCTGGAAGAGACCTTCTCAACATGTTACAGCAGGTTGCCAAGGGCAGGCAGCCAACAATTGTCGGAAATTCAACCACTCTTGGGCAGGATCTCGAGCAACAACAGCCAGCAGAAACAAAAGCACAGACCGAACAGCAAATACAGCAACCACAGCCACTACCATTCCAAACGCAACCTTTCCCTCATCAATTCCCATCTCAATTTGGTATTCCACCTCATCTCCAACAGCAGTTCCCTCCATTACCATTCATGCTGCCTCAGTTCAATCCAGCATTTTCTCAAGGCCAGTCACCATTCCCATTGCCTATGTTCAATCCATTTATGCATCCTTCAGGAAACTTTGTTCTACCACCTCATTTCCCTGTGCCTCCTCCTCCTCTTTCTCAACAACAACAATCGCATGCTAATAACAACCCGTCACATCCTGACCCTACTGGAACACCAAAACCTCAATTTGTGGCTCCTGCTACTTCCAGTTTCAGCAAACCAACTTTCGAGTTGGCCAACAGACGTTCAAAAGAGGCAAATAGCAAAGAGTTATTGAGTCTTTTGAAGTCAAAGCCAAACAAAGAACCGCTATCCACAGATCCAGAAAAGCATGAAGTGGCTCAAACCAGCAACAAAAACTTCTTGATGGGACTATTCGACAGGTACAAAAACGGTGCATCCCCACAAAAACCTTTAGTCACAGCTGCTACTGCAACAACGGGCAAGCCAGCCGTTACAATACTCAAGCGTGAAAACAAGGATAGTAAAGTTGAGAACGAGAAAGCTCGCATTGTTAAAGAATCCATTAGGAAGCAGCCTTTGAACATCACACAGCCCGCCAATGAGCTCACCTATAGCCCTTCCACAAGTTCTCCAAACTTGTCTGGTAAGAAGTTTACATTATTAAAGAGACCAGACTCTGGTTTATCGTCGCCATCCTCTTCTGGTGGTGCTTCCGAACTATTAGGTTTGTTGAAGAAGGATGATCCAAACTTTTTCAATGAGTCAACTCAGGCACCAACAAGTGAAGCACCTGAGAAATCTCAACCGAACGGTAACTCCCTCCTAAGCATATTGAAAAATCCAAGCAAGAAATCCAACCCAGAACCAACACCTGCAAATCTCCTAGCCTCAGTGAAGTCACAACAGTCTGATGCCAACGGTACTACTACTTCTTCGGAACTGCTTGGGCTGCTAAAATCACCGAAGTCAAACACGAAGAGCTCAGATACATCTGAGCTACTTAGAATGCTAAACAGGCAGCCGTCCCCCTCAAAGTCAGCTGAGGAGCCATCGCCCCAATCTGCATCTCTTGCTTCGAGCGAGTTGTTGGGTTTACTACAAAAACCACAAAGTCAAGAGACAAGATCCGATCCATCTAATGATTTAAAGAAACTATTGGGCCCATCTGTTCCCGAATCGTCTAGCTCAGATCCATCGAAGGATCTTCTAGGGTTGCTGAACCAGTCTAGGCCAAAGGAGAATGTTAGCAACACTCCAAACGGAGGCCCTACTGCATTGATGAACATTTTGATGAACAAAAAGGAAGAAGCTGTCGACCCATCGAAAGAGCTATTGGGTCTGCTAAACAGCTCAAAAATTGCAACTGAATCTCCAACTAATACTGGACACGAGGAGGACTCTGATGAAGACCAAGAAGAAGAAGAAAGTGATGATGAAGAATACTTCGAAAGCGTTAGCGAAAACGAGACTCCAAAAGTTTCTGCCTCAGAGGACCTTTTAAGCCTACTCAAAAACGAATCTGGCTTGACAGCGAACCAGCCTGTCGCTCATCAACAAAGCCAGATGTTGAACGGTAGTTCTTCGGCAGAAAACGAACTGTTGTCTTTACTGCAAAAACCAGTCCAAGAAAGAGGATCAGCCATTTCAAGCGGTAACGAGCTTCTATCTTTACTGCAAAGGCCAAGTGCGATCAATAGACAAGCTCCCCCAACGTCCAGCATTGTGAGCCCACCACAGCCATATACTCAATCATCTGCATCTCAAGAACTATTAGGCCTGTTGAACAAGCCTAAAGAAGTTCCTCCAACTTCCCCATCCCCAGCACAAGATTTACTAAGTATGTTGAAACAGCCACAGTCTCAGTCGTCTTCACTCGCCACCAACGCATCGAGTAGCAATGCTCCAGACTTGTTGGCTATGCTCAAGGGTTCCAGCAATCACCAGTCTCAACCGACAAGCTCCAACTCCAATGAACTTTTGAATCTTCTGAAGAAGGGTTCTCCACAACCAGACGCTGCAGCCACATCGTCAAATGCACTTCTTGGCTTGCTGAGAGGCAATGGTTCTTCTGCTGCTGCAACGACATCGACAACAGCCAACATATCCCACCAGCCTGTCAAAGAAGTGATTATTCCTGTTGAAGAGTCGAGTGATGAAGACGATCTAGAATTTGTTGATTTTGAAGACATGGACCATGAATATGATCATAACGGTCACATTACAATCGATCCTTATGCGGATTTTGACGAATATTGAGGATCTGTGTATTCTAGCCGTAAAACTTCTATTCCATTTTTGATTCTCTTGACTTGTTATTAATAAAAACGTTGTATATCTATATTGAAATGTAGCAACTCCGCGCCCCGCCGTCCCATCACATTCTCTATAGCCGTTGCCGTGCTCGTGCGCATGGCCCCGCGGTGGATAATACACAGTACATGTTTACCGACCAGTGCATAGCAAATAATAACAACATTACCAACAGTAGGTTATAGGTAAACTGAAATCGTTTGAGTATCTACAACTGCCTAAGATCAGCAATTCAGAAGTTATTAAAAGCTTTCACACGGCATTGATCAAAGATAGGCTCTGTACAGTACAGAACCATAACTCCGAGAGAGCAGTTGAAGGGTCTAACTATCGTACAATGTCAAATCCATCGTCAACACAACATACTCCTACCCAATCTTTAAGATCGCCATTGAAAAAGACAAGATCTGTAAGTATCCTTGATGATTCAACAATGACTTCGAAGCATTATTATATAGTTCAAGTCATACTAACATACAACCAATTGTCCATTTTTAAAGCATGTTCCAACCATCTCAACAGCAACTGCTCAACTGTTGACCTCTACCAAGGCTTTGCTCCAGTCATTGACTTCATGGGCCAATAAGAGCGCTTCCGTCAGTGATGTCTCTGCAAAGTTTGTCCAAGTCGGTGATGATTTCAAGGCATTGCGTAAGTCGTACGTTGCAAGTAACGTTGACGTTTCAACGGTGAAGGATATTCCCAGCTCACTACGGCAAATATTGGAAGAGTCTCTCATACTTGAACCATCACCAAAAACTTTGGATCTTTTCTTGCCCAAAGTGGGACAGATCGTTGGTGACTTGATGAAAATCTTAAAGGTGAAACAGACAGAGGCACATGCCATTGCAGAGGCACGCAAGAAATCAGATAGGGAGAGGTCGGTGTCTGGTCCTGCAGCAACCCCTTCATCTTCATCGTCTTCAATATCATTGATGAGTACCAATGATTCACCAAAACTACTGATCAACAGGGAACTTGGAGACGCTGGAGTGGATGTTTTGCGAGATCCGATTGTCAGGTTGCAGAACAACCATACATTGATGAGAAGGGCTTCAAAGAGGTTTTCCGCATATCAAACTTCCAAAATACTTTCGATGAATGCAGCAGGTTCTCCTTTGCCTACTGAGCCACCAGAGTTTGCACCTCAACCTCCAGGAAGTCCACTGCAGGATGAAGTCTCCAAAAACATTAGAAAGTCTGAAGTTCACCAACAATTGACGTCTCCTAAAGCGGAACCTGTTCAAGAGTCTAACCAACCATATCTGCTCGATGAAGATATACAGTCGTTGAATGATACTTTAACGTCGACATCAACATCAACATCAACATCGGCAGCGCCTACACCGGTGGTTGTGGTGTCTTCTTCCACTCCAAAGAGTACGAGCAATGCTGAGGTGTTTCTCAAGCTGGCAAACGCCGTGAAAAAAGTGGAGGTCAAACTTCCGACAACTGTCTCGAACATTAGAGTGTTGTTCACCCAAAAGTTTGGTTATTCACCCACTGACTCTGTTCCTCCTCCAATCTACATTCAGCAGGGACCAAACGAAATCGCATATGAGCTGGAGGATGTCAAAGAGATTGAGCCAAAGTGTATACTATCGTTGTACGAACCAGATTTGGCGTCAGTCGTTGTGAAACATGTGGAATCTCAAATCGATGTATTGCGAGATGAACTTGCCAAGATGGAGACTTCGTTGCTCAAGAAGTTTGAAGCTACCAAAGCAGCAACACCTAGTATATCTACAAGTGGTGCAACTACAAAGGAGCCAACTTCAACGTTATCGACATCAACACTGCCTGCAACGAGCTCCAAATTACAACTGAAGGAGAACGAAATAATAGTTAATAAGAAAGAGTTGGCAGATATACGTTTCGAGCTATCGAGGGCAAGACAGACTCAATCAACAGCAAAACAGACGATGACAAATACAACGAACGAAGTACTCGATCTGATCCAACAGTTCCAATCGATCAGTCTGTCGCCACAGGGTGTGATCAGCAATCCATACATGGAGCACTGTAAGATTAAGGTTAGTTCCGAATGTGAGACGTTGGTCACCAGAATAGACGACTTACAGGATGCCATCGAGACGTTAAAGCTAGATATCAGTAAGAGGGGAAGCAAGCCATCATCGAAGCAAATCACATATGTTCAAAAAGAGATGGCTGCAACAAAGGGAAGTTTAGACCAGTTGACGAGGTACATGTCAAGTGAGAGGAAGAATTGGAATTCAAGATGGACGGCCGAATTAACAGCCGTCTTGCAAGAGCAAGAGTTCTTCAAAGAACAAGAGACAATAATTGGTTTGTTAGTTGAAGATTTGACTTCTGCTGATGAGACTTATAGTCTGATCGTCAAGTGTTGTGAAGAGTTAGATAAGAATCCAAAGATGTCCAAGAGTGTACTCCCACATTTACCGTTGCCTGACCCATCATTGTCATCAGAGGATGTTAGGAATGCCCTGTTGGATGAGGTTCAGAGCTTGATTCCTGATCATGACTCTAGAGTGGAGGCCATATTGAAGGCTGAAAAGTTGCGCGAGAAGGAGAAAGAATTGTTGAATTTGGACAAGTTTGAGGAGGAACTTGGCAGTTTTGTCGAGAATGAAAAGTTGAAGAAGAGTGGTGGTATTGACGAGATTGACAGAGTGAGGAAGCTGAAGGATGAAGCCAATTTGAAAGGTCAATCGTTGAAGTTTTAGAATGTGTATACGTAGGTCTGAATATAAATTTATCTGGCACAAAAGGCATTAATTAACAAGGGTTTTTTCTACAAGACGATTCCATTTTTGTGTAATTCTCTGTCTAAAATGAGATCTACCAAAAAATCAACGTTTGAACCTCCAAAAGAAACATCGCCATTGGATAATCGTTTCATAAGCTTGGTTTTGAGAGACTCGATAAAAATCACAAACTCATCCTCGATAAACTTGTCCTTCTTCACGATCCGCTTATATGATCGAATGAATTTTGTAACGATTGACTCCACCAATGCAACAACATTGCTGCGTAAAGTCTCGGCATCATTATAGACAGGACTGCAACACTCGTGACTTATCCTTTGTACTGTCAAGAAGTTCAATTTTTTGTACAACGATCTGAACGAATGTACCACAATCGCCGCGCAATCATAACTATCAAGCCTTTTGTAAATGGAGAGACTGGTAAGATCCACCGTTGTTCCTACAAAATCAATCTCATCTGAAGCCACTTGAGTCTTCTTCTTGTTGACGTTGACATTGAACTCTTTAATTGGTCGCTCGATAAGCTTTTGGTATTGCTGGATCACCGTGGGATCCGGAGAGAGTAGTAGAAAGTCATCTGCCAATCTTAGGATTTTCAGCACGGCATTGTCGTCAGATAGTAATGAATACAGGTAGGTGACAAACCTATCATAAACGACAGAACAGAATATACCCGAAAGCGGAAACCCTTGAAACAAGCCATCTCTTCTCGTGAACCTCCCTGCCTCGGAACAAACGCAAGTCTTCATCAGATGCGCCTCAGTCATTCTCAATATCTCACTTTTGTTCAGCACCACCACCTTATTTTTCTCAACAATTGTTTTTCGAGACGGGGTTGGATTTGCAAGACCCACTGTTCTGTCTATCACTTCAGATACAACTTTTTTGGTAGTCCCGTTGCCTTTTGCGTTCTGTACCTGAATGTCACGAACGATATATTCTTTGTCGTCGGGTTCTCCAGCAAAGTACTCTTTCACAATTTCGAGCACTTTTGCTCGGGGGATGGATTCATACGCTTGTCTAACATCAAATTTCAAAGCGTGTATTGAGCCAGGTATCTCTCCTCCAAATTTGGTCTTGAGTATTTTTTTGAAGTCATCAACAATCCTGAAAATATGTGTTGAGGAGAATAGCCGATCCTTGTGAGCCAGTTTTGATGTAAGGATAATGTTTAACGGCTTTACCTCCGTATTGAGGTATTGATAATAGTCAAACTTTTCTTCGGGAGATCCTCTTAATGGCACAACAATAAACCTAAAGTCGTCGCGCTTTGGTAATAACTTTAGCTTCCCTGTGTAGTCTTCTTCTGCGTAAAAGTCAGGAGGACTATCAAGTCTCCGTGATGACAATTTCAACTGTGTACCGAAATACATGTCTTTATAGCTTTTGGAAATCAGTTTCCAAACATCGTGCCTATAATATAGCAACTCAGTATTCTGGGAAGGTTCAGTGACGTGAAAAAATGCACTAACAAGAGAAAATACAAATTTGTTGATCAGCCAATAGAAAAAGCTCTGAAATATTGCTTGTGCTTTGATAAAGTTTGCTTTTGTCATTGATGTTCCTTTATGGAACTGTAACCATTCAATGTCTGTGAGCTTGAACCCTTTCAAAAGCTCAGTGATGTTCAAAGTGTCATTAACGCCACTATTGAGTATCTGGGATATTCTATCAAACAAAAGTGATTTGTTTTGTTGAGTGCCCCACATACCCTGAGGAAATATCATCTCCACAAGGACGAGAACGAACTTTATGACACTTTTCTTTTCTGTTAGCACTTGAAAATTGTTGAGGCGTTTTATTTCTGATCTTGGTTTGGAGGGACAGATCGAATCAAAAATGTACGGATAGGTACTCTTCTTCTTGTGGTGGTTTTCTAATACTTTTTTCACGAGGTGACCAAACTTCCTAAATCGTTTAGGGAGCCTCTTGCGTACCGCAAGAACCTCACCAGGAAGAATCATTTGTAGCAACCCGTCAGCATACTTGGGAAACGGATTGAACTTTTCCAACTGATGCACTTCAACGTGGAGCATCCTATTGATGTTCAAGCGCCGCTTCCTGTCAATCTTTTTCTTGGAGTCAAGAAAGTATGCCTTCTTGATAACTCCCCATATCAAGGTGTTCGAGGGAACATAAGTTGCAGAATAAGCAGTAAGCAAGTGCAAAAATGCTGATCTGCCCAACATTGCATGAATGATTTTAAAAGCGGGTGATTTGAGTAGATTCACAGTGGGATTGATACCATCACAAACCAGGCATTCTGCAACATTGTTGAACAGATGCCCAGCCTTATATCCAAGGGCTAGTATGTGATCCAATTTCTTTTCTGCAAAGTGCGTCACTAAAGCATCAACAAATTGGTTATGATCATAAAAGTCCTCACTTGTTAGAGAAGGGGGAATATGGGAATCAATGGGATTTGTGATTCGAAGAAGTGTTATGGATTCTGAAAGGTGTATCAGAGTTCTAAGATGGACTCCGCCAGCATAGTCTTCAAAGCTTTCAAATGGATCCGCCGTATTGTCCAAAAGATAATCCTCCAGGGTGAACATTTAAATGACTGTATCATTTGATACTAGAGCTAATCGGTGACATAAAGAAGAAGAAAGAGAAGAGAAGCGGAAGTTAGGGATATATCGTATCATATATATCGATCTCTCTTCTCAAGCAAATGTAAACACACAGATCTCAGAAGGAGGCTGTGCTGATCTGTCAAGGGCGCCTTCTTCAACTTCAACGGTTCAATCAATCAGTCCATTCCAAAGGTAACCGTTGTTTGGCTGCAAAAATCTCCGTACGAAAAGGGTGAAAGGTCAAGCCTATCAGGTTTATTGGTTTTTTATCAAGATGTGATTCATTAGTTTTAGTTTGTATGCTTTGTATATAAAAGAGTTACTTAACATATGCTCGCTCCACTCGTATCGGCTCTTCAAGCTGCCTATCTACCTCTCCAAGTTGATTGCATCTCCAAACTTTGCATATAGTATCTTCTTCAACCCAATCAACTCGTCATCTATCACTTCCAAGAGGGACTCCAGCTCCGAAACGTGACCATCAAGAGTCTCGTTGTCCTTTTCCAACCTCTCCACTATCTCGGACTGGCTCAAAAGCACAAACGAGTCTCCCAGTTTATAGTTTAACTTCTCATCTTCGTCGATCAGTTCAATTTCCATAGACAAGTCATCAATGTATTCTTTCTCTTCTTTGTACTTGTCTAACGTTGCCGTCAGACTGTCCTTCTTTGAGATAAGGGTGGAAAACTTGTTGATCTGTTGTTGATCTTCCCAACTGACTTCTGTGGTGTTCTTCTGTCCTTCCGGTAGTAATTCCATGATGTGAGTAATAAACAGTGATGAATAAAAGAATCAATAATGCTTGTACTAACGATGGTATAGACTTGTAGGAACGATGGTATAGTAGAAGTGATAAACGTCTTCTTTCAGTTCAAATGTTCACATGGAAAAGAGTTGAGCTATGATTGTCTGTCAAATTTCATCTGCGTGTCACTGTCACCCACACTCACGCGTTGGTTTTGCATTCTTCCTGTACCATCCCCTATTTACTTATCCCCTGAACTCAGTTTGATTCACTTCGACTCAGTACAGCTTTGCAATGAACAATCAGATGCTCAATACCATCAATACGAGACACAGCTGCATCAATGGACTCTTCACCCTTTGCAACTGCAGGTTCTTCTGCTGAGGAAACTCCAATTTTGAACTCAAAGGAGCTCCTCGAACACTTTCTACTTGACTCGAAAGAATTCTATCAACTAGTACCACAGGGAGAACTGCTTGCCATTCTGAAGAAAAAGCTGAAGAAGAGACTACCATCAACATACGAGAACAAGTTGTATCACCTCCTTTCCAACCACAGGGACAAACGCACGGTTGCAAAAGTTGAATCCAACCTGAAAAATCTATATCTTGTAAAACTGCATGACTCCAGTGATTCAAACAACGTGGAGATGAGTGATGAAAGTTTGAACCTCTTGATCAATTCGATGCTCAACTTGAACGAATCCCTAGAGAACGAAATAGCAAGATACGAGAAACAAGCAGAGGACGAACTGAACAGAATCAACGAGATAATAGATGGTTTCAACGATAACAAGTACACAGAGATTGATTTTCAGCCTTCAATCCAAGAACTGATCACAGATTTACAACAATTGGAAAAGAGAATACTTAGCTGAGGGCTTAATTAAACATCTATAAATCGGTCCAGTTGTCGAACTTGAAGATCTTCACCAATGTACCGGTACGCATCATACTTCCAATTCAAAGCACACGAAAGCTGGATCATGTACTTGTTACCACTCTCCAATCCAATGGCACCGGTAACCAAGGATTCATTGATATAGACCAACTTTTGAATTCTGGAGTGCAATAGTGCCATCGAACACATGGTACATGGCTCGTGGGTGGTATAGACATGATAGTTGAGGCATAGATAGTTGTTCGATGTTGGATCATTTTTACCTCCGGTTTGGCTTGAATCTGTTCTACGTCTTAGTTCGTTCTGCGCTATTTCGTCGATACATTTCATTGTGGAGTGCTCGGTTGGGTTGCTGTTGCTATTATGTGTTGATCTTGTATCTGCTTTCACCGCCATGATTGTGTCTGTTTGTGGATCCACAAAGACTGTCACCACTGGGACCCTATCCTGTTTTGATTGTTGGGAGAATGAGAGTGTTAGTATAATCGATCTTTGATATGTCTACATCTGTGTGGGTGTTTTTCCTGTGACATACCTCTTCGTCAACTTTGTTTGACATTTCAACTATTAGGTTTAGATATTTCAGGTCAAGATCAGGCTTGAACGCCTTGAAATCTTCATTTAGTTCTTGGATCATTGGATTCCCCTTCCATACTATCGGCCATATTTCGGTCGACCATTTTTCGTTCAACCCCTTATCAAATGGTTTGTTTATTGGAACCTCCAATTTCTCAATATGTAAAGTTTCCTTCGCATTTTCCTGTATCCTTTGTGGTTGTAATGCATCCTCTAGCAACGTTTTGAGATCGGTAAATTTTATGAAGCTGCACTCGCACAGCAAAACTTTGAGATACTGCTTGTCATCCTTGGTGGCTTTGACAAACCTTTTCAAATGTTTCAGCCTGTCAGATGTTTCTTTGAAGTTTGTCTTGATTATGTTGTTGATTATGGCCGACTCTTTTGGTCTGATATACGCTATCCAATGTTTTGACAAACATGGAGTGGTCTGGTTCTTGACAGGCTGAATCTTCTTGAACTTGTTGTAGAAGATGAGATTTTCATAGTCAATGTCTCGGCTGGGCGTGGGTGTCGGACTCATTGTATCCTAATCCCATACTTTTGATCAATTGCATGTACGGTTTTCAAAGATCGGAAGGCATCTGTTGATCATCAATATAGTTGAAGGTGAAATTCAATGGATACCTATTGACCCTCACATGGAAACTTTCCCCTGACAAACGCCTGCTAATTTCCACCGGGGGCTCCACCGGGGACGCTCGTGCTGCTCCACACAGAGTTAGTGACCCTCGAATATTGGGTGGCAGTAGCTGCCGTTACACAACTCCGATAAACCTAATATACAACAGCCCGAAGAGTATCTTGCCACTTGTTACTAAACAGCACTTCACCTGATCCAGTTGAGGGTCCCCTAATTAGCCTTGGTCAAAGGGGGTGGACCCCGTACTCTTACAGCATGTAAATGCTTCTTCTAGATATGTGCACTTGCTGGATTTTGACTGTGGATCTGAGTCAGCTTTGGCCAAAACCCTAATGAATTTCTCTATTATTAATAATACACAACAATAGCCTCACATAAAATTTATGAGCCTCATCATGCAAGTTTTGACTCTACTTTTCAGCAAAATTTGAAAAAATAATTTAAAACAAGGCTGTGCTCATACTTAATAGTGACACGTGTGTGTAAATTGACAGTCAAGCAGGGGTCGCCGCGGAGCCATGCCGCCATGCCGCCTCAGGGCCCGCCGCAAAGCCGCTTCTATAATATTTTTTTGAGAGAGTTTCGAGACCCATCTTTCAACTCTGTTCTCTGCTGAGCTTGTTTCCACTGCGAAAAAGAAGAAATCACCTATTTGCCACTAAATGAGCCCTACAGTATCTTACTGCGCTAAAAAATTATTAAAATCTCCATCAACAGTCAAGATGTTTCTCGATCATTTTTACTCGTTTCATATGGGAAAATTCAAGCAACAACTTGAAAAATAGCTGAGAGTGCTTCAACAATTTTTTAAAAATATCAATCAAATAAAAGCACAAGCTTTCACTACTGATGTTTCCTTAAATTACAGTCTATAGTTGGTGAAAAATTGTAAAGGGGTTCATTCCAACCTTTTCAAGAAGTGCGTTGGAATTCATTGACCTGTCTTGAATTATTGATTTAAAGCAACATCCCGACAGCAGCAATAAGAAGCAATGGATCAACAACTTATATCAGCATCAATCCAAACTCCCAAAGTTTTTGGAGGTGAATATTTTCAGAATATTGCTTGCTTGCATCCTCATGTTAGTAGCAATCGTGTAATCGTTCTAAACAGTATTCTCAACTCAACACCTCTTTCTGATGATATCTATTGAGGTTGCACAGTCGCAGCAATGGATCTGCAAAGACACTCATAGTAAAGGCCTAGATTTGGTGGTCTTCAGAATGGGCTTCGGCTGTTGTTTCAATTCGGGACAGGCTGCCAAAAATTGACTTGAGAACCCCTTATCCGTGACTGAGGTTCCAGACTCCTCTGTTGATGAACGTGTTTCAGCTAAGATCCTATCGGTGGGTCAGGATTTTGTATAACTAATTGATGAACACACTCTTTTGCTATCTGAAAATGAGAATGATACGTTGATCAGTAGAGGATTCTGGAACCTCACCTACCGAAGTATCATTCCTGTTGGCCTCATCATGTCGGACCGTAGAAAACTATTGCGGCGGTTTTTCAAAGTCGCTCTCTGGCCCGAACGCATATTAAATCCATTATTCCAATAAAATTAGTACTTCATCATTTGGTTAGTATCCTGGCAATCAGTATGGCCAATCAAGTGGAATGAACAATTTGCTATTGACAATAAACCATAAATCATTCTACGGCAAGGCGCTCGCTCTCAGTAGTGCGAGGGCGGAAGGCTACCGGGGGGCTGCAATTTTTGACACGGGATGGTACCATGGAGCTGCTCTCTGTATTGCGACCGCGGAAGCTACCGGGGAGCTGTAATTTTTGACACGGAATGTACCAGGGAGCGCACACCAGCACACAGAAGTACGCTACCGCCTTTCAAATGTCCCTCTTTTCGCTTGCGTATCCAGACAAAGGCTGTAAAGTCACACAGATCTGAGATCTGAGATGTGGGATACAAAACTCTCATGCAGACCAATTGTTCATGCACTATGAAACAAGAGAAACTTGGGATCCTTTTGTTTTAAGGTTTTGAGGTTCATGCAAGGGTCCAAATCCCTTTGTTCTCAAATTCTAATACCTCTCTAACACTTCCTACAATCTTTGAGGGATTGCCCATTACATACCAAGCCTATTCAATTGAAAGAACAAAAAAAGGACTCTCAGACAAGTCTCTTTTTAACAAACTAAGCTTTTCAGTAGCGGGGAGGAAGCTCGAAAGACTAACAGATAATAGGTCAAGAAACCATTCGGAAGTTTGACCAGCTTGATATTTCCTATTTTGTAGAACACACTAGTCATTCTAGCTGTATTCCTTTTAATGGAAGTTGTTTGATGACAGTACCATGGGTACAAGGTGAGAAATTTGACAAATGATGCTTTCCCGGTCGCCTAGTACGCTTCAGTATACTTTAGTGTGCCTTGCTATGCCTTTGTATGAGCTACGCTGGAGCGTACAGCTTCGCAAAGTTAGTGACCCGTAAGAAGTGCGTGGCAGTAGCAGTATCAGAGCTGAAAGTCTCAGCTTAGTCCAAGCATCATAACACTCCTATCAACCTTTCCCTCCTCTTTCTTTATATATACCTCCACATGGTGTCCATGATCATTACATCGACATAGGAAACCATATCATCTAGTCAATTGTTATTGTGTTTGAAAATAGATGGTTTATCAGCTCAGAGCTACATCAAAGTTGAGCTGAACAGATCAACAGGTTAACAGATGAACAGAATTGTGCATCCAAGATCAACAACAGGATCGGTCGTTCTTAGCAAATCACGGTGATTTGACATAACCGGACCTTGGTCATTGGTACAGACATTTGAAACGCCATGAGTTATTCCCTAATACTTTTTTGCAGCAAACTATAGGGCATTTGAGAATGGCGAGCATTACTTGACCTGACAATAATTTCTCAACGTGGAGTCTCAACGTGGTGAAGCAGGGCCCTCCTGGAAACATCGAGCATCTCATTTTACATCATTTTACATCCTGGAGTATGAAGATTAGCCTGATACTAGTTTCTTTGAAGAAAGTGTCCTTGCTGACTCGCAATTCCTGGTGATGTTGAGGACATTGGACCATCTTAATACGCGTTCGCGCGGAGGAAAGTTGGACCTTAACAAACCTTGTTATTGCACCACCACCGTTGCTCAAAATATGCTTCCAAAAGTACTGTTCTCAACATTCAGCCGTTCCGCTTCTTATGGGAGTTGTTAGAACATGGCTGGGCAGGTGGACGAAGAGTAATCGGAAGAACTAATGTTTTGCCCGGTAGCCAAATGGTCCACCACGGGATTGTGCGATATTACCACGGAAATGGCTGCCCGGTAGAAATTTGAATTTCTTCTCTCTTCATTTGTGAACGCTACAGTCCCTCCATCAGAACCAAATACCCTCATAAGATGGATTTAAAAACGGGGTATCCAGAAAATCTATTTTGGTGCACATAACTGCCTTGTAGCGGCCACAAAACGCCAAAAACAAACTTAATTTTTGAAAAGTTGGCAATTCTGAAAACGTCGATTTTGGTCATTTTGAGGCATACACTGGAAAGCTCTCGCTTCAAGCAATTCAATGCGATATGCAATGTCAGGATCGGTGTAGATTTGAGCCCAGAATGAACGATCAAAGTTTTCGCATTTTTGAAAAAAAAACTTTTTTTTCATGGCCAATTTTGTGTACCTTGCCGGCCTCTAATTTGAAAGGTTGGATGACTGGTTTTACGAGCCGATCCTAGAGTTTATAATGGTAAGGGCCGGTAGTCTTGAATTTCATGCTAGGGGTGCCAAAAAAGTCTGTTTTCTAGGGACAAAAATTAAGCATTGACTTTGAGGGCTGCTGGGAGTACTTCAACGAGTTTGTTAAAAAATTATTTTATTATCATAATAGACTTCTGCTATTGAGCATTCTTGCAAATATTCTTTGAAGCTGGTAGTAAGCCGGTAAAGGGTTCATCTTAGCTTTTGAAAAAAGTCTCTCGATATCTACCTGCTTGATATGTTCAAACGATTATATGACAGCACCGACTACTTATGATTTCCCTACAACCTATGTGTACATCAACAATGTGTCCTAGAGCTACTGGTGATATATTGTTTCAGTGTCTGGTTCAGTTGGATCACCACTTTAGATGCGTTTGTGTAATTGCCTACCCTTGAGCTCTGATTTTCACTCACTCCAAAAACTATTCAACGAACGACCGGTATCGCCCAACAATATCTATCCATTGAAGTGTATTGTGGAAAAAAAAGGAAGCTTCAGCATGTTTGGAAGGTCTCCAAGCAGACGTTTGAAAAATCTGTCTTTTTTTTCTGTCGCGAAGTTCCAAAAGTGCGTGTTTGACCCCTCTTTCTAATGATACTGATTGACGCCGCAATTGGGCAACAATTGATGTGAAAAAGTAATCATATTGATGCGCAGGAGCTGAAGATTGGCAAAATGTACTTTGGTTGTTGTTTCAATTTGGGATAGGCTGCCAAATATTCACCCAAAGAATCCTCTTTCAACTTTGGCGTCCCTCTCAAAATCAAGCATCCACGGTAGGCACCTCGGAAACGCCTCTATAGCTCTTTTGATATGCTTCACAACTTAGGAACTCGTTGTCTCACGACAGTAACTTCTTCTGAGTGTGCTATTGGTAGATTTGGTGAGAAACTCCCGGCACAATGGCCCAACGCTCTAGTCTCACTGTCCTAGCAGCCCCATTACTTACCCTCCCGTTTGCAGTATCAGTATTTGGCCTTTGAAGACCGAGTGGCTTTCATATTGCAACATATCTGCAATATTAGAGGCGTCAAGATATGTACCTTTTGCAATTTCCGTTGCTGCCGCTGATGCCGTTGTTGTGCCCCTTCTGCGGGAAACTGCTTCGTATCACCCTATTGATAAATACAACCATCGAGAATGATGAGGTTGATATTATCCTTAAGTTCGTCCATTGCGTTTCCTCAAGCTGTCTGTGTCAAGCAATGATGTCCAAGTTGTGCATTGTCATCAGCTTTCATTATGAGGGAAGGAGAGCATTGTATTGATGTCATCGACGGGGCTAAATAGCAACCCTATTTGATCAAAAGGGTTTAATCTTGTTTCCACTATGAGCAATAAATCCAATGGCTCTTCATGTTACCAATGTGAGACATCACAAAGCTATGGTTTGAAGAAACATAGAAAAGGATGGATATCAATCAGAAGCAATTGCAGTCGTCTAGACTGATTGAGTTGTAAAGGGCAAGATAACTAAACAGTCTCAAATAGTGTGCGAGCGAATTTGTTATGACGCAGCCACTACTCCCAGTGAGTTTGGGTTTCCCTTTGAAATTGAAGCAATTGCACCTCTAGATTTTCTTCATTGTTGTCAGTTATACACTATATTACGACGCATGATTTGGCTCTGCAACAGCAAACAAATGTTGAGAGCAGATGGAATAAAGAGAAGCTCAAAAGATTAAGACGATTGACTCAGTATTTGTGATAGCATTATGCTTAACTTTACTCCCCTCACCCTTCACTGGCTTTGACTGTCTTCAAGCAATTCAAGATACCAACAACAACATCATTGACTGAACTTCCTGGAACTATAGAATTGAACATTATTCCCGCCTTCTACCAGTTAAAGATGACGAGCAATGGTTGTCTACTTCGATTTTGTTTGACGATCGTCCGCGAGAGCTATATTTCGAGTCTCCAAACTATGGCCCTTTTGAACCTCAACAAATTGATATCTTTTATGTCATTTTGGCTTAGGATATGAGGCTCTGATATATTGAAGACTTGGTCATTGATATAGGATCATCGAAGTACAGTGACCTATAATCGTTGGTGAAGTTCAATGCTTTGGTGCGCGACCACGTGGAAAATGACTTGCTTTGCAAAACTTTTAATTTCTGCTGCCTCAGGGATTCAATCCTTCTAGAATTTGATGTGGTATATAGCGGAGTGGTTGGGCTACAAGGGATATTGCTTGAATTCGATGACATTGCTCATGTTTGTGTTCGAAACCATGCCCTTCAGATGCACTTTAGCAATATGCCCTAAATCAAACATTTTTGGACGAATTCTGATTTCTAAGTTACACCATTAGAAGGATCTGGACTCTCTCATTCCAATGATATGCTCGGAAGTGTGAAATATGGGCTAGAATGTGGTCTAAATGGCCGCTGAAGTTAGTTCAATGCTCTTCATAAAAAGGGACATATGGCCTAGTGGAAAGAGGCGATGCGCTATAAAATGCATGCCCCAGGTTCGCATCTGAGCTTTAGCTTTTCAGAATTGGACGTTTTTGAATCTCCTGGCACCAGTTTTTCGCTGATCCAGCTCGTACTTTGGGGTTTTACTCAGAAAAAAATCTAGTATTTTGTAGTACTTTCAAAAGTGTATAAATCGAACATTTTCAAAAACCCAAGTTAGGATTCTGGAGAAGTTTTTTAAATCCATTTTGTGGCCGTATGAGTGACACTGACAACCTCAAACTGGTAACGTTCAATAGACTGAAATTGTATCCATCCTTTGAAAGTAATGCTATGCCATTAGCACCCTTAGAGCAGTAGTTATTGAAGATTTAAAATTTCCCTGCCATTATTTGTTTCCCAAATAGGTAATTGGCGCTTTAAAGTTTTCCCAAAGAGGAAGTAATATCGTCCCCAAGTTTTAACTCTATAGGTTACTTAGCAAAATTGGTGACCCGTAAAGAGTGGATGGCAGTTGCACCTCATCTAGGTTGAAAGACTCAGCTTTCTTTCAATAATCATTACACTCTTACTTGACTCTTCCTGAATATGAATGCATACAGTTGATAGCCATCAAGAATGCATCGTCAGATCTCCTCATTTAGGCCAGCAGTTGCCAGGAGCTATTAAATGCACTGACACAGCACACACGGGTGGGGAAGAGAGGAGTGACAGGTTTTACTTTGCCGAACATGAATTCTCCTTGGATTCTTCTATGAGTGTTGCAGATAAACCAAATTTTATAAACACTTTCTAAAGTAGTACAAACAACACTATGTAAACTAGATGAACTTTCTTGGAACAACATCATTCCATGTCTTATCGGCTATCACCTCGCCATTCTCAATTGCTTTCACCGTGTTCGTCATGTAAAAGTTGGTAGCATCGGCCTTCAAAGTGGACTTATTTTCTAGTCGTATATGCCAGTCATCTTCGTCCCTTCCCATGTCGTACGTCCAGTTGGACTCATGATATGCTGAAAGAGGATCGTTTGCCTTGATCTCCCAGATGTTTTCGGCGGAGCTTCCATGATAGATTCCTGTTATGTCGCCATATTTGGGCATCGATATAATACCGTCATCTTCCGAATCTGTCATGATCCACTTGTTTTTCGGAAAGTCATAAGAGACAGTCTTTTTTCTATCCACACTGGGCTTAACAACTTTGGTGTCAACCTTTCTCAGAACAACCGGATTGTATAAATCAGGAGCTTCGACAACTTCATCGTGGTTCAACAGTGGTAGTGATATGTATCCACTGTGAAGAACCAACGTGGGAGTTTCCACACTTGGCCAACTTTGAGGCCAGTCACATGTAGATAGTGCAACCCTTAGTCTGTGTCCCTTGGCAATCTTGACTCCAAGAACATCTAGTTTGACTTCAACGTTATACTTTGTACCAGGCTCTAAAAATTCGGGATTCTCGTGAGAGTCTCTATGAGTGAGATTCAATTGTCCCCACGAGACTAAGACATGCTCACCGTTGTCGGGATAAATATCAACCAGTCTCACAGACACATTGGCGAGCTTTTTGTCAGAGGAAAGTTCCAGTTTCACTAGTGGCAGGCCAACAAGTTCCAACTCTTCTGTAATCGTTTTGGAATCTAAACAGAAACATTTTGAGTCCTCAAACTTTTGATCAGCAGGAAAGTCACCTGCAGATCCAAATGGACACCATGTTCCTCTGTACAACCCGTGTGTTAGATCACCAGTAAATTTAAAGCCCAAATCTTTGGAGTCTGTGAGTTGCGTGGTAGTCAATTCTTGGTTGCTATCAAAGTATAAGGTCAAGGCTTTGGTGTTTGTTGTATTTTGAAGCGAAACCCACTCACCTTCTCTGTAGGAGTAAGAGTCTTCAATGTTACTTGGACTCTGGAGATACACCGTCATCCTGGGTAGTTCAAAAGTACTTGTTTTTTCCGGGTACATCCACTTGTTGAACCATTCCAAAGTTAACTGCTGATAACCAATCTTTGGACCTGGTTGGGCAACCTCGGGGTATTCGTGAACCCAAGGACCAACAATTCCACATGAATGGGGATTTGGCAAGTTGTTGGTCATTCTGAAGACGGGACTGGTATACCCATCTCTCCAACCACCAATGGCAAGCACTGGAATATCAACCTTGTTAAAATCTTCACAGATGGATCCATGTTTCCAGTATTCGTCTCTAGTTTGATGCTGCAACCAAGGTGTCACCATAGGAGCAACACCAAGACGTTGTATAAAATTCTTCTTCCATTCATCCTTACCAACAACCCTTGGATCTTGTGGCCTTGGTCCATACGCCAACATTGTACTACCCCAAGTCAGCATGTCGGTGGCAAGCATGCATCCACCCCTATAATGAACATCATCGGAGTATCTGTCATCCGTTGACATCAATGTAATCACTGCTTTCAGTGCTGGATGTTGCCTTGCTGCAATTTGTAAGCCGTTGAATCCTCCCCATGATTTACCAAAGATTCCAATGTTGCCGTCTGACCATGGCTGGGCAACGATCCAATCAAACGCGTCCAGTGCATCGTCCTGTTCTTGTTTTAAGTATTCATCGTGTAGAACTCCATCAGAACTAGCCGATCCCCTCATATCAATTCTAATCGATGCAAATCCATGCCCTGCATAGTATGGATGCCTTAAGGAGTCTCTTAAGATTGTAACATCCGTCCGGTAGGGAATGTATTCAACCAACGTACCAACCTTCATGGACCCATTGAATGCCTCTGTAGGTATCCAGATGTGGGCTTGAAGTTTGGCACCATCTTTCATAATAATTGGAACATGTTGAATCTTGGTGACTTTCAAAGGTAAAGAGTCCCACTCGATCACCTCGGTTATTGCGTTTGGTCTTGAATCGATACTCATTTGTGCTTTGATGATTCAACTGATAGCATACGTTGACCTTCAATTGAGTATTGCATTATCATAAAGACGGAAGGTATAAGAAGATATTATGTTTTTATACATTTAACGCGTATATATATCTCTACTATCGACGAACAACTAGTAGCGGAGATTCGGGCAGTGCGGGCTGAGAGATAAGGAGCGGAGAAGTCGCACTTCCAAGAGAACACCGATCAAAGCCGATTTCAGATGACTCAAAGGCTTCAAGAGATCGTCTACCGTCGAAAGTTGGACTCTTCTTGGACCAAGTTAGAAGGTTTTTGGCCGAGCAAAAAAGAATGCCACTTTTATGTTTCCAAACCGAAGTCTAAACTCATATGTTCATATCTCCGACAAACGTTAACCAACCGGTAAGGACCATCACTCTGTCCCTGTATGGTATTTAGGCCAAACAGGGTGTAAAGGCTCAATGAGCTATAACTTGGGTTTTGAATCATTCAACATCAGGGCTGTCTGACTAGAATGAGCCCTGCCAAATACACTTTTCCTCATAATAAATCCGATTATCGTAATAGTTTGAGCTAAGATTTTTAATTCAGACTTCAAAACCATGGGCTTAACGAACTTTAGAAGTGACTCCTTAACAACATGATCAAGCTTAAATGGATAACGGTTAACTGATTGAGTCTTGACCAAATCATCAAGATCACCTAGACCTGTTGTCTTAAGTTTCTCAATCAACCATGTTCTGAGCTTAGGCACATCTAAGAGATTACCTTTTGTAGGCTCTACTTTACTTAAGTAGCCTAGTAGCAGCTCATGCTCTTCCTTAGCTAAATCAAATTCTGGTGTAAAACCATAACTGACTCCATTCATATCCATATTCATATTCATATTGAATTATTTCTTGATGCTCTTGTTCTTCTCAGATTAGAATAATAAACTAAAGTGTAAGGTATCTAAAGATTGGACATCTATTAAAATTGGCTAACAGACGTTTGTACCTAGTGGCTTACTTTAGTAGTAGTTAAATATTATTCTTGTGTGTATCTCTTAGATGTGGCTAAGCTCAGAACATGGTTGATTGAGAAACTTAAGACAACAGGTCTAGGTGATCTTGATGATTTGGTCAAGACTCAATCAGTTAACCGTTATCCATTTAAGCTTGATCATGTTGTTAAGGAGTCGCTTCTAAAGTTCGTTAAGCCCATGGTTTTGAAGTCTGAATTCACATAGGATATCTACGATATCAATTCATCAAATGAAGGAGACAGGGATGTTTCCCGGAATGATATAAATCTTATCAAAGTAAATTCTCTCTGCTCCCAAAATAGTTAGTGAGATGGGCACCCTTTGTTTTGCCTCTATATGCAAATGTCTCAAGTTCTTAATATTTTTGAGTCTTACTGACAGCGAATCGTGGCCTATCTTAACAATTGTCAATGTTTCAAGAGCAGTTGGAAGATTGAGTTCAAAAGCATTCTCAGCAACTCTGACTTCCAAGTGGGTCAATGTGTCAGGAAGTTCTTCATGCTTGATATCTCCATAGAACGCATCCAAATGAACCAAGGAAGATGGAAGTTTGAAGTGTAACCCCGGGTCAATAAACTCAAAGCTGAGACTAGTGATCCAATCTGGCAACACTAGGAAAGAGGAATCTACTGCTCCCTTGATAAGAAGCGAGCGCAATCCTTTCAAACCCGCAAAAAGCCCTGGATCAAGCCTAGTGTATGAATGAATCGCTAGCTCCAGAGTATGCAAAGAGCTTGGAAGTTTCAATCGGCTCCAATCGGTCTCCATACAACTGAGAAACAATGTTTTCACCCCCTCTGGAACATCAGAACATAGCAGAGTGCATTTGGCTATGCTGAGCCACTCCACTGTAAGTGTACCAAAATCATTGATGGTTCCCCCATCATTCAACTCCAGCTCTCCCAGATGTAGATTGATTCCATTAAAAACAAACTCCCCAAAGAGAGCCAAGCTTTGAAGATTGATCATACTATTCAAGAACCCAAGATCTCTCACTGGAGAGCTGTATAAGTGTAGCGTCAGTCCCGCTATGTTATCAAAGCCTAAAGTGTACTCCATGAACCGCGAAAGCTGGTTGGAACTGACCCCCCTTGTGCTTTTCAAGTCAAATATAAAGTCAGTATTGATAACATTCAAGCACGGCAAATCATCATAATCTAATCTGTCTATGGATATCATCGATAGTGCCATGGTCACCTTTGGTATAGATTTCAATTGGTTGATCGACCCACAATAAAAGCTGACGGCATGGTCGTTCAACAGCTTAAACACAGGTACTAGCAATAGCAACTCCTCTGGTTCAATGGGACCATGAACAACAGTTAAGTTTTCCAAATTGTTTTCCAAGATGACTTGGAAATCGGTAATGCTCAGTTGATCAAGTTGTCTTATCGAAAGACTGCTGATTTTCTTCAAATAGTCCTGATTGAACCATTTCAATTTGGTCAGTGAGTCACCGTTTGCAACCAAGTTTTTTGAATTGTCCAACAGAATCTTGATTGCTTGATAATAAGATTCGTTTATAGTGGATATCTTAAACGATCTTATACAGTGATTCTCAGACCGTCTGGTATGAACACTAATCTGAGGTTCACACTTGTTGCTTTGGCGAGCCACTTCGTTGTAATCTGTCGATAAGGAGGATAACGATGATGATGAGGAAGAAGCAGATGAATCTGACAACAATTCAACCACGCTTCCAAAATCATCCGAGTCAAAGTCAATCTTATTGCAACCAATTCTCACATTCTTACTTTCCAATGTGACGTCGGACAACACTCGACTCACTAACAGACTCTTGATGATACGATTGCTATGGTAGTCGCTTATGGAGCGTAGCAAGTCTATGCTCGAATACTCAGGGAAGGTGAACGACATCACTCGCTCTTGAAGCTCACATGGAAGTGCTGTGACTATTCCAATAAATTGGTCCATGGTTTGTGGCTATTGGAATAAAGATATGGCGATGTAATGCTAGGTGGGGTTTGGTGGGGATAAGACCTTCAGATAGTGTGACTGGAGACCAAAGGTACACTCTTTTTTTCTAATAAAGCTCAACAGCAGCAGTCAGAAGTAATTTCCTTGAACAGACAAAAGTGGCGTATACTATAGTAAGTTAAATTGACTTGTAGTCATTAACTGGCAAGATGAAATCACCTTCAAAAGTGGACAATCTTTATGATGTTACTTATCGGGCTGAATTTGAATCAAAAGTATTTATTTGAGCCTCAGTCACACCCGGCACGCTTCACCGAATAATCGCAGGCTCCCTACTGGGCATGGCGTGCGCCACACGTCATCGCACAGGCGATTGATCGAACCACCAAGGTAAATACGAGCAAAGACTCTCCTAATTCATCAGTTGTACGCTTTTAAATTACAAATCTAACCAGCATGGTACTATGTATAGCAACAAAAAATCATGATTGATCAACAATAATATACATATGGAATACCGTAAAATGAAAGAGCACTTCCATCTCATACCCCTCAACTTATTCAACACCCTTTTGCTTCTTCAGCAATGCAACTTCGGCCTGAATCTTATCTGTCTGCTTTTTCAAATCTATCAAAGAAGAGATACTCTGTAGTAACAGGTCAAACTTAGTGCACACTTTCGCTGTTGGAAGAGAAGGCTTCATCGCTATGCCCATCTCATTCAACACTTCAACCACCTTCGACTGAACAGCAGGCTTGAATGTCGACAGTTTTTGGGATCTGATATACACACCAGGTTGAACTTTCTCTTCGTGGAACTTCAAGCCGTACACTTCCATATCCTCCTCTGTCATCTTGGACTGGATCAAAGTAAGAATCTCTGATTTGGACTGAGGAGCCACCTTTTGTTTTTGATCGTCTGTCAAAACTGCAACGGCCGGAGAAACTGCTGGTTTTGCAACTTGTTTGGCAGATTTTGGCTCTGCCTTGATAACAGTGCCAGGTAAGGATGATGATGTTGTTGCGGTTGTTGCTGCTGTTGCTGTGATAGTGGCAGGTGCAACAGGGACCGTGCCGTCATTCTGCGTAGAAGCAGATGTGATACTTGCATCCTTTTTACTTCTTCTTCCTGATGCCTTGAGTTTTTGGTCGTTTGTCTTGATCTGGGATTGCGTTTGAGCTTGAGCAGTCGCCTGGGCCTGGGCTTGAGCTGCCGCTTGTGCCTGTTGTATCTGCTGTGTATGAGGGATGGCGTTTGGACCTAGTTGAGGAGCCACTGGGGTCTCCGGCTTTCTCTTCTTGGACTTATCTGCAGTCATTAACGAATTGTACAATTGGGTCAAGCCTGAGGATGTCAAGTATTGCTGAATAGAGGCAGAAGACTGAGGAGAGTCCAAGAGTTGTAGCAACTGGGCTCTCTCCATTAACATCTTCTTTGCAGCAAGTTCAAACTTACGAGCCTCAATGACCAAAGATTCCTCTTCTGCAATCTCAGTTGGCGCTCTATGAATAAGTCTATCCAAATATTGTTTCCTCTCCAGCTCCTGTTTTTTATCAAAAGACTGCAAGTTTTTGATCAATGCAGTATCCTTATGGCCCTCCTTCTTGCCCAATATCACAGCAGAAACTTTGTAGAGCTGCTCCTTTAAATCTTCCAAAGTCCTGGTCTTTTCATTGTCCGGATACTCATACCGGTCATGTATCACAGCCCACCTCAAATCAAAGTCGTTTGCGAGATCAAACAAATACTTTGTTTCCTTGTAATCCCAGTCTGAATCGGAACTGATGTTGTCTTTAGAGTATTCTTCAAATTGCTCTTCGGTAAAAGTTGGGATGACCAACTTCGTGTTGTACCTTTCAAAGTTATAAGGTCTGTCAACTTGTATGTCATCTGCTGATCCTTTGGTCCAATGGTGTAACTCTAGGCCGTCCGTTCTTGCACCATTCTTGAATGCAGCCCATGTCCATGGAGCAGACTTGACGGCTTTTATCTTTTCTTTAAACTTAATTGTTTTCTCAACTGCAACTGGAGGAATATTAGAGCCTATCAAGTTGTACAACTCTCTACTCATCGTTCCATTTTTCCTCTTCTTTGTCGATCCCGAGCCAAACTCATTGTCGTTGTCTCTCTTAAGGTGATTCTTCTGTTGTTGCTTCTTCTGTTGTTGGTTTTGAACCCTTGTTTCCTCCTTGATGTTCAAAACATCTAAGATATCGGATGCCATGTTGACGACTATATGTATATATTGGTGGCTGTATTGTGCTATTAGGACAGTTGATAGTTGACTAGAAGAAGAGTCACTTATATAATGCTCGCCTCTTATACAGAGTGCTAATCCATGATATATATACAAGTGAACGAGAAGAGAGAGAGTTTCATAGAAATGGTGCACCTCTGCACCGGTTAAATTATTTCCAGAGGATGCTTCGCTATCGAGAGGATCAAATCAATAACAGTCCAAACGGTTCTTGTCGTTTGAAACAACAACGAACGATTAAAGATCGAACAGTCTCTCAACACTTATCAATGTATAAGAAGCTTGAAAGATACTAGTGAACGCTTTGCACGAGTGAAAATACCCTCTACTCTTGCATAACTGCAAACGCTCATCATGCTATCTTCAAACGCTTCCACGGCAAGAGGCCGAACCAAGATCAGGCCCCCAAAAAAGATTATCACCAACGAGCTTGATTTTGAGAAATCATGGCAGGTGATAGAGAATGCAATAAAAGAAATACAAAACAAGAATGCATCCAAGCTATCTTTTGAAGAGCTATACAGAAAAGCATACAATTTGGTGTTGAGGAAGCACGGCAAGATGCTCTACGATAAAGTGGAGTCCACCATCGAAGACCATCTCCTGAACAACGTCCGCGCCAGTCTCCTCTCGTTCAACGGCTCTAGCAGCTACGATGAACGTAAATTTTTACTTCAGTTGAACAGCAAATGGGAGGATCACTTGTTGAGTATGCGTATGATCAGTGATGTCTTGATGTATCTCGATAGAGTCTATGCCAAGGAGTTCCATCTACCTTTGATCTATGACGTTGGATTGAACGTTTTCAGGAACACGGTGGTGAAATATAACAACAACGAGGTGGGGGACAAGGTTATTAGCATCATAATAGATTATATCAACAAGAGTAGGCATGGAGAGATCATTGACAAATTTATCATCAAGGCTGTGATCTACATGTTTGAGTCATTGGCAGAATCAATATCTATAACAACCTCTACCAACTTGTCGTCGACACAATACGGTGAAAACTACTACTTGCGTTATTTCGAACCCAGATTGATGGAATCAAGCCATGAATACTTTGATCAAAAGGCATTGGACTTGCTAACGTATCAGTCTGGAACGATATATATAGAGAACGTCTTACAATTGATCAACGATGAAGAAGCTAGGATTCAGCTTTATCTCCCCGATGTCACATCACCAAAGTTGATTGAGTTGATGGACACTGACTTGATCACTAGACACCTTGAGTCAATAATGAAACTAGAAAACGATGGATTAAAGAGCTGGATCAATAATAACAGCTATGCAATTCTAACATCACTGTTTAACTTGATAACTAGGGTAGACTCTTCGCATGAGATGCTCAAGAGACAATTGAGGCAGATAGTTGCTGTTTGTGGTGAAGAATTGAACCAAAGAACCAAGGAGGAATTAGAACTACAACAAAAGAAGCTGGAAGAAGCTCAACAGCAGAAGGTATCACAAGAGCAAACGGATGAATCATCAGCAACGCTTAAAAAACCAATAGCAGTACCAGCAGCGAAAAAGAAACCAACTAAAGAAAGTGCAACACAGTTTGCAGTGAAGTGGATACAAAACTTTTTAGAGATGAAGAACAAGTTTGATATCATCATCAAGAACTCTTTCGACAGTAATGCGGGCATAGTCAGAGAGATTGAATCATCGTTTGCGGTGTTCTTGAACTTGAACAACAAAACAGCCGAATATTTATCGTTGTTCATTGATGACGGAATCAAAAAGTCATTCAAGGATCTTTCCCAGGAAGAAGTTGAGGACGTTTTGGAAAAATCAATTGTTGTCTTTAGATTCATCAAGGATAAGGATATGTTTGAGAAGTACTACACGAACCATATGGCAAGAAGATTATTGCAACAAAAGTCTAGTTCCAACGACATTGAGATGAACATGATAACGAAACTAAAACAAGAAATTGGTTCTTCGTTCACCTCCAAATTTGAAGGGATGTTCAAGGATATCAAAATATCGCAGGATTTATCGTCAGCTTTCCTCTCCACGGTAGCCTCCGTTGATGATTCGATCAAGAAGGCAAACAATGGTAGAAAGCTTGAACTAGATGCATCTATTCTTACAACTCAATTCTGGCCAATGCCCGAAAACAAAGCGTTATCAGCCGTGCAGTACCCTCCTGAATTGGCCATTCTACAGCAGAAGTTTGATGGCTTTTACAAAACAAGGTACAGCGGTAGAAATTTGCAATGGGCTCCAAACTTTGGGACTGTTGATATCAGAATGCACTATCCAAAGAAGACGTACGAGGTTAACATGCCAACGTTTGCCGGGATCATTATTATTTCATGCTTTAAGGACGACTCGCCAAAGCAGGAGTATACCTTTGATGAAATTTATGAAATCACACAGATTCCAAAGCCAGACTTGGCAAGGCATCTCCAATCCATATCGGTGGCTTCAAAAACAAGACTTTTGAAAAAGAAGCCCATGTCAAAGGAGATCAATCCGACTGATCTGTTCACCATCAATGACCAATTCAAATCGCCACAAACGAAGATCAAAGTCTTGACTGTTTCATCAGGCTCAAAACTTGAGGACGATCAGGCAAGATCGGAAACGATGGAGCACATTAACAGGTCTAGAATAATGGAGACCGAGGCAGCAATTGTGCGTATCATGAAGGCTAGAAGACAATTGAAGCATCAAGAGTTGGTCAACGAGGTGATCAAGCAGTTGATCCAACGGTTCAAGCCACAACCTTCGTTCATCAAATACAGAATCGAGGAATTGATCGATAAGGAGTATTTGATGAGGGGCGAAGAGGATAAGAACGTCTACACCTACCTTGCCTGACGTTGGTTCATCCTGTTCCATTGTATATACATACCTAGATAGAGTATATTTAGACAATGGTCGAAAGCATACATCCATTCACACATAGAACAATCACTTGCACAGCCTGTGATTTTGTGGTAAGCGTAGAAAATTTTTCAGTATGGGGAGCTCTGCTGGAAGAGAAGGGATTAAGAGAAAACACAACCGTATTTCTTCTTTATTCCTTTCCTCTATATGACAATCGACAAGGTTCACATATACTGGAAACCAAGAAGTAGAATAAACTCTAACGAATGGGAAAGCATTGATCTTTGACGGTAGTATCAGGGTACACAATCGATAAACAAAGGCATCGTCATTCACGTGCATCTCTGCCTAACGAAGGTCTCTGAGGT
Organism: Ogataea rishiriensis; assembly: GCA_030569615.1. Taxonomy (NCBI): domain Eukaryota; kingdom Fungi; phylum Ascomycota; class Pichiomycetes; order Pichiales; family Pichiaceae; genus Ogataea; species Ogataea rishiriensis. Next base: position 127,036 of record JAJMLH010000027.1, on the reverse strand, counting down.
CAGAGCCAACCTTGATACCTCTCCGCTCAAAGATCCAATCAATTGATCCAACCGAAACTGTAAAACAAATCTATCAAAGAAAGCATTGATTTTTTCTCTTTTGATTTACCTACTCCCCCCGCTCATCAACGTTTGTCAGACTCGGCAAGGCTCCCCATACAACCTACTAGACGGTACCAAACATCCTCTCTGAAGACGAACGTTTTGTTCAGGCACTAAGAGGCGAGTCTGTTGTTGATATATGGCTGTTCCAAACACCTATATCGAAGAGCTGGGGGGAAGATTGAAACTTAGCCGTTTGACGGCGCGTGCATCATAGTACATCGATTCAATTTCTAAACCCTTTTTTGGGTTTAGAGGTTCGGTTTGATTGGTGTCTCCAAGAACACATACATTTACACCTTAAAGCTGTTAAAACTTTCTGAGGTGACTCATTGAAGTGGCCTTCACAACTCCTGTAAATATGACTTTCAATTGTATTGATCGAGGGAGACATGTCTTCTTAGACCTTACTTTTGGGATGTGATCGCTTTCAACTTCCATTCTACCTGTTCCACTCCGGCTCCATCGCAAGTTGTAGATAAGTGTTTAAAATCAACAAGAAAACAAACAGGAAGAATTAAATAGGAGTAAAGGAGAGCAGGTGGCCACCACCAATAAGGGGGGTACAATGTTTTGCAACAGCTAGAATAAAAGTCATATGATTTCAGTAGATCTTTTTGGCAAATGTTAATCATCAAACTTGGGAATATAAAAACGGAAAGATAAAGGTGGCGCTTGAGTCAACTTATAAAATAAGAGTAAGAAGAAAAAGTCTACAAAAAGAGCGGATCAAAATAATTGTTGGAGAATGAACAAACACCAAAAAGAAAAGACAGCGGAACAACTCAAGACGGGAAAGGATAAAGAAAAAACACGCCAACGTAAACACAAGATGGGAACAATTAAAATAAATGCAGAATACGAAGGACAACACATCATGACACCACTTTTTTCAACATTTTTTTTTGGGAGGGAAGAAGAAGGGAGGGGGTTATTGGAAAAAGCTTTGTTGAGAAGAAAGTAAGAAAACTCGAGGCTTATTCTTGACCAAATCCAATCGTCTCTTCGACAGCAATGGTCAACTTCTTCTTCAAACTTTCGTAGTCCTTGTATGGGGGTAGATCCACCCTGTTGAAACAGGTGTGTGATTTAGGAAGCTGATCAGACTCGCCGGCCTTTTCAATGGTGAACCTTCTTGGACCGTCTGAACCTTGTAGATCCTTGAAACCATTGACTGGAATTCTGGAGGTACCAGTGGTGAACTGGAGTAGTCTTGCCCTCTGTTCACCTTCCCATTCACTAACACACTTCCAGAACCACTTGATGACTTCGTCAGACTCCTGGTATCCCCTATAGTCGGTATGCTTCTTCCAATCTTCAATATCAATATCGGCCAAACCACCTATCAATAGCTCCAACTCTCTCTCATCAAACACGGAGACCAACTCTTGCGGAATCATCTCGTTGAAACCATCCATGAAGGCCTTGAACTGTTCCTCGACTGGCTTGGAAATGATCCATTCTGTTTTCAGCTCAACGTACTCACGCTTGTTGTCGTTCGTCACTTCGATGTCTCTTCCACCAGGCTTTAGGTCGATCGTGACCGTTTCACCAAATCTATCCTCTTCGATAGAGAACGATTCGTAAATGACGTCAGTGATGTCGTTGTCCAACATCCAGCATAGCGACCTGTATAGTTCGGAATCGACACTTTCTAGATCCTGCAAGACAATCTTCTTGTGTAGCATCATCTTGTACATTGCACCAACAAAGAAGGCGTCCAAGAATCTACGGTGGAAGACACCCAAACCAACGGTTCTTCCGATAAACTTGAAGTAGTTCAAATGTTCTGGGTTGATGCCTGAAGTTGGGTTGATCTGTAAGGTATAGTTATCACTTGTGGCATATTGGAACAAACAGTAGAATGGATTGAACATCTCGTGGGATAATTGTTGGAAGAATTCTCTTGACACTCCACCATAATCTAAACCTTCTTCACCTTCAAACTTGATCATCAATCTCTTCTTCAAATCTTCAGGGGTTTGTCTCATGATGTCTCTGAAAGCATCTTCCATCAAATGGTCTCTTCTAACCTTGATGTGACACTGTCCCGGTAGGATTCTCAGGGCAGGTTGTGATCTGAAGTAGACCAACTTTCTTCTAAAGTCACGCTTGTACTGTGGAACATTCTGGTCTAGGGATGAAGGCAATCTTGGATCGTCCCAGGTTGTCGTCTTTGTGTTATGGTCAACAAAGTACACTCTGGAGGTGTTTGCTAGTCTCATTTCCCAACCACTTGGTAATGGACCCATTGCTGATAATCTTTGGGCGTTGTATCCTCCGTTGTTTCCGAAACTCTTGACAAACTGTTGCCTTCTTGGGTCAACCCAAGTTGTTGTTCTAGTGTTGTGATCCACGTAGTATGGTCTACCTTCAGGGGTGAATCTTTGCTCCCAACCCAGAGGTAATTCTCCCAAACCTGGAGTGGTTGCGCCAGTTGCAGCCATTGTGACCGCTGCAGCCTGGTCAAGTTGAGGATTGGACGATTCCGGAAGTGTTCTGTTTCTGTACTGGTCTCTTTCGGCCTGTCGGGTGCTCTCTCTCTCCTGAGCTCTTTGAGTCTCTGATTGATCAAGCGTTGGTCTTTTCCACGTTGTTGTTCTTGAAGTATGGTCGACATAGTAGGTTCTTCCAAAGTTATCGGTTCTACGTTCCCATCCTGGTGGTAGTCTTCCCAATTGATCTTCGAAGGACGACAATTGTCTTTGAGTTGGTGGTGCTGAAGCGGAACCATTGGCAACCTGTGTAGCTAATGGAGGTGGAGAAGTTGTCGATGCGGCTGCTGCTGTTCCAGGGAACTGATTGCCTGATGCAATTGGTGATGAGACTGGGGCTCCTGCTGGTCTCGATGCATTAGATGTGGATGCAGCAGGAGGTGGCAGGGAAGTACGCTGCGCAAAGTTTGTAGGATCTCTAGGATCTCTAGCTTGTTCATTCTTGTGAGAGATTGTTATTATCAGCTTACCAGACACAACCAAGTTAGAGTTTGATCTTTTCAACTCCTCGGCTATGGTTTGCTCGCTTGACGTATCAGTCAGATTGATGATGTCACCAACTCTTATGTTGACCACACCCAAGAAACCTTGGTCCTTCTTCTTAAACTTCTTTTGGTCAAAGATTTGAATGATCAATATCGAGTTTTCGGAAACGTTGAACTCAAAAGTTTGATTCCAGTGTGGCTGCACCGTCTTCTTTGCTGTTTCTGTCGTTTGCGTTTGAGCTCCATCGACAGTCAAGACTGCAAAGGGATCGGGCGATCTAAAGACATCCCTCTTGTAAAGTCCTTCAGCTGCGATCACTCTAACAGTGATCTTAGAACGACTATATGGAGACATTCAATGGGATCAAAAACCATTCATTGAAAAGTGAGGTTAGTATATGGATATTGTGGTGTGAATCAACAAGAAATCAGTTGAGGAAGAATACTTACGATGATGACATGGTGAGATGTGGGAAGAGGAGTTGTGATGAATCTAGTGGTTATAACTAACGAATGAAGATGATTAGTCACTCAGATGGTGTATTGGATGAAACAAAAACAAGTTTATTGACCAAAAGGAATGTAGAAATCTTGTGATCTGCCTTTTTGAGTGTTGACAAGCCCAAGATATGGAGTGTTGGGATACGGAATTGCTTGCTGATCAAAAGGGGCTGAAGGCGTGGATGTTTATAAGCTGATACACAAGTGTTGTTGCAGCCAGTTGTACCCTTGAATAGCAAACAGTGTTCTTTATTTCACGAGCAGTATGAAATTCTGTGCTTTCAGCGTTATTTGGTGGTATTTGTTGTTATTGTTAGTCTATGTCTGTGATGAGTCAGTGTATGGTGGTGTATCTATTAGTCAAACTGTGTTACGTTACTTACACCTACAATACAAAAGGCATAAAAAACACACATAGTAAATGTAGGTATTGTATTGTATGGTATAATTGCTGCTGCCCTCTGTCGTACAAGGAAGGTCCCGCTGGCGTGCTGCGTCCACCGCGGGTAGAGGGGACGAGCGGGCCTTCGCGCCCGGCACGGCCGGTCTTTGGTCCCTCTTGCGTTGCCATCGGATCTGGGTGGCGCATGCGCCCCTCTACGTGTGCTTTAATTGTGGCGCATGTGTGGCTGTGCAGGCTGAATGTTGAACATCAAAGATACCCCCGCCAGAAATCAGACGTTGTATCCATTCTGACGGAGTCTGCTTATTCATGACTCTACTAGATAGCTGCTAGATTGATGCAGCCGTTGGTATTGATGACGTGCGAATGATATCGTTTGCAGCTTTGACATTATAAAGCTACAGGAGCCTCTATTCATGCACCAAATGCTTATACTTTCAGAGCAGCAGTAGTCGGTGTGACTTTAGCTGAAATCTTTTTGAGCTTTCCATTTTTTAGGCTCACATTCAAATCCCCGTCCAAACCCCACAATAGCGGGTGATTATCATTAGCACTGGCTTGAAAAGGAACAATCTATTAGTCCAAACTAGTCTATTCATTTCAAAATGGCTGGGCTTCCAAAACTCACCAAAGCTGCATGCGGCTCGTGCATGGCAGTGCATGCTACCAAAAACAGGTAGCTATTCTTGACTAGCCTCCTCTTTTATCTATCCATTTTGTTCTAAACACTATCAACCACAACCTTCAATCTGTTCAAACGCACCAGTATCAATCATTATACAAAAGATACATCTGTATATATATATCAAGATGGAAGTCGTTTTTCTTTTGAGAATCCGACACTTATAGGTCTCCCTTTGATAATGTTTGTTCACCTCACTGATAATATTGTTTCTGCTCTTCATCAAGTCCATACGTTCTAACTATAGTCATTCCTTTTACACTTATAGCACCAGCACTCTCAACAAAAAATAGCAAAAAAACATAATTCAAATAAATGTTTTCGGGTGGCCCAACACTAACAACAACCAACAGCGAGCTCTTGAAACTTTCAGAGCAGTTGAACAAGAGAAAGATGATCATTCCAAGCAAGCAAATCTGTGACCTCTCCCTTTCCACCAAGCTCAACAAAAATGCTACAACACTAAAGTCCAATTACTGGAAAGTTGATACTTCCCATTTGGCTGACGAGTTTGACTCTTTGAGTTCACTATCCATTAACAGAAAAATGGTAGCTGTTGGATCCAACGGACAACGTGAAAACTTGAAAATTTACGAGCTGAGCCCAAATTCTAACATGCTAACACACATGACATCAATAACTTTACCAAACATATACTCAACTAAATGGCTGGACAATGTTTTGGAGACTAATGATGATGATGACGGCTCGATTGATCTCTTGCTCACAGGTCACGATAGCGGTATTGTTAACCTTACACTAGTTCCAAATCTCAAATCTGAAGATTTCAAAAACGCAGAAATAATCAAGAGATTCAACCATCAAAAACAAATATCAAACAATTGTCAAGACGACTTCATCAAGATTGCAAACAACAACAGACCAACTAACCTGATTTATCAGCTCACAACCACTCCCAAATCTTGGAAAGCCTGCCAGATAAACTCCTTGTTGTCAATCTACAAAGAGAACGTTTTCTTATGGGATACATCAAGATCTTCCTATCCAATTCTGAAGAACAAAATCAATGGAGTTTCTTCTTTTGATACAAACAAGCAACAGGATGGTCTACTTGCACTCTCTGGTACTTTTGGAATATCTCTTTTTGACATGAGACAGACGAATCAAACGGGTCTTTCATCATCATTCTACATCCCTCACAAGCTGAACATAGAATCGAGCCTCGTCAAATGGTGTGATTCAGACCCTAACTACCTCTGTTCATCAGACCTTCAAAACAACCTTCATATCTGGGATATCAGGAACTTGAAACCACTCGCGGTTCTTTCCAACGGTCACTCTGATCAGATAACTGGAGTCCAATGGAGAAACTACAGCTGTCTGTACAGTGGTGCCAAAGATGGTAATGTTGTCCAATGGGACCTTGGATCCGTTGAGATGACCAGCGTGGCAAATGATAACATAAACGGTGGACTGGTCAAGTGTACTTTGAACAACGGTTTCAACGTTGACGTTACCAACAATGAGTGTGGAACGCTTATTCCAGCATCCAATAATCAGATCATTAGTCTATGCTGTGTTGATGACGGCGATGATACCAAGATTGTTTCCTTGGACAATTCGTTCCTTGGTTTACACTCCAAATACATCGAGCCTACAACCGTTGATGAGACTTTTCAGTTTGAAACGGCAGCAGCTAGGGTAACAGATACCGTCAGGCGGAGATCATCAAATGATACGTTGACAAACGAAATCACCGATCCTGAAGAAGAGTACGAGGAACCTCTATTTTTCAGTCCAAGGAAGAGCTTTGGAAAGGTTGCAAAATTTCACGACTCTTCAAGTACCCTCACCAACGGCGCCCAACAAGTTTCAGATTGCGGTTTACAAAATGATGTATTTTCAAAGCACGCTGTTGCTCCTATTAGTCCTTGTACCACCTTCACTTCTAAGATTGGATTTGAAAAGGCTGTAAGTGATGATGAAGCCGGAATAAGGAGAAAGTCTGACCAGATAATCAGGGACATGGAGTATCTCATGGAACAGTTGAACACCACAATCATTGACAATCAGGTGTACATTTAGACCAACCAGCCATCATTTAATTTATTTTCAATCTCGCTCGATTGTCTTCTTCTACTACTTTCTACCGCTATATTCTTCGAGTATTTTGTTTTCCATGTAATCTCTATAATCTTATCAGATTGGTATAAACATGCTTCGTTGTTCTTTATTTGGCTTGAACCCTCAGTATCCAGTAAGGTTATTCTCGTAGGGGTCATCCTCACCACCATCTCTCCCATCACCACCATGCAATTCCTCAAGATTCTCCACAACCCAGTGGTAAAACCCTTGAAGAAACTTTTTAACAAGACGCACAGACTGTGAATCCATCCTAGCCTCGACCAACAAGTTGGGCAAGATGGAACAGAGTCTCAACAAATGATATATCCCATAAATTTCGGAAGGAGCAACCTGGAAAAACCTATCGAGCATTCTCTTGTACTGTCTCCTCTCATGCCTGTAGAGCAATATCGAACCAATAGATCTATCAAAATACATCACAAGGCTCGATATCACCTCCAACATTCCATCCATCTCCGGCACATCCTTCACCCTTCTGGAAGAAAGTGTTTCAACTCCAGATTCAGCAGCGTACTGTATGGAGATCACCTTTTTGTACCGTTTCAGTATGCTCGAGACAGAGCATAAACAGGGAAGCTTGACCAGCTGATGTCCCTTCGTGATTCTTTCCCAGTCATCGACTAACATCAACTTGATCTGTTCTGGCACAATAACCTTCATCTCATGACTGTAATGATGGTTATGATGGGTCCCGTTTGTCGTTCCATTGCCCGTCTGTCTCTTTGAGCTCGTACCGCTATTATTGTTGTTGCTGCCTGCGATGATGGATCCGTTTGCACCGTTGATCAGGCTGAACAATCCATTATTCAACTTTCCTGATTTCCTAGACTCTCTCCTGGATTCGCCTTGAACATCCGAGTCTCCCATGCTGACGTTCAAATCGTCTATCGTTGTCGCGTTTAAGGGGTTGTTCTCTGTAGGGTTCTGTTCAGCCTTAACTTTCTCCTTTAAGCTTTTCTTCAATAGTAAGCTTTCAGAATCAATCTTGAGTATCCTCTCATCACCTACCCACTCATCCCATTTGTCCTTCCAGCCTTTGTAGTGCACCTTGTAGCATTTGACGTTCTTCAGCGAGTCCGGAAGTTTCGAGTCAATTTTATCCGTTTCAACAACGCTTCTTGGGTTCTTTGGAGCCACCGATTTAGTTCTCTTTGATAGTGGGTAGTATATCTTGAGTATCTTAGCATCGTAGAGCAGTGGCCCTTGGTATACCAGAACATTGGAGTTGAGCTCATAAGCTGATGGTTGCTGCTGCTGTGGTTGATGATGCTGTGGTTGTTCTTGTTGCGGTAACGCTATTGGAGTAGGCGTCGCCGTCGAAGACATTATGCGCATATAACTATCTCTTTTTTCAAACAGACGACTCGATCCAATGAATGGTTGATGGGTAACCTGAAGATATTCTTATAAAGTACGTAAAAGATCAAGATGTTGGGTAGGTTGGTCGGACGCTAGGAGAGCCTCGCATACCCGCGCGTGTATGAAACCTCCTATACCTTTGGAAAAAAATGCTAGCCAACAATCAACCAACGATAGCAACCAGTCAATCGAACTATTTTTGATACTGACAATAACACAACTGGTGAAATGGCAACCCTTCATGGCAAGAGGCATTCAAATTGAAATTGAGGTAAGCATATAACTAACGACAAGAAAGATGGAGAAATAAGGAAAGAGAGACATTGGATTTTGGTGCTGTTTATGATTCACAAGGAAGCAACAGTTATATGAGCAGTGGAGATGAGTGATAAATAAAGAGATGTGAAAAGCACTGGTTAAAAAAAGGTAAGAGGGGAGTTATTCAAAAATAAATACGCTTTTCTCTGCGAAAATAAGCTGAAACAATGTTTTGTCTTTGTAACACGCATGTAAAAAAAGGTTGCGTGAGAGCTTCAAGCAAGATCAAGGTTCAAAGAAGACAAGCACCTTGGATCTCAAAAGTTAGCAGATGCCGAGGTATGCTAGTATAGCTCGTGTGTGTGTTTTGGTACATCGATGACTCAATCCAGTTGAGCCAACCTCTCGGTATCACAAAGCATGACTAAATGCAGCAACAGATATACTTCCTGAAGAATCCATCTCGATTATCCTCATCCTCACCGTCATCAACATAGTCATCCCCATAGTGTCGGCTTCCTATCATCTGAGGAGAGTTGGAAGAGCCATAGCCTTGTTGTCGCTGGGATTGAGATAGTCTATTGCCTGAAAGTAACCTTGTGTTCTCATCGGTCTTACTGGCCGGTCTCTGCCCTTGGTAATGCTGGTAATTCGAAGTGTTGTGTGACGATTGTCTTCTGTTAGACGCCGACTTCTTGTATTGCTGTTGTTGCTGCTGTTGCGCGGCCACCTGCTGCTGTTGTTGAATCTGCCTGTTGGTCTGATTGTTAGATCCATAGCCGTTTAGGTTAATCTTCTTGTTTTTGTTCCAGTCCCATCCTTTGCCTTCGTTCAAGCTCATCCAATCGTAATATCCATCGTCCACTTCGCCTATCTCTGCCAATGCTGTATCCATCAAGTTCAGTAGGTATTGGTAATCAGGCTCTTCTTCAAACCGAAGGTTTCTCACATATGTTAGATATTCGGCGAATGCATTTGGAAGTTTATTGCACAGAGACTGTATTGAAGTGGATTGTTTCTTTTCTCCAATCTTTTCGTATTTCAGCTTGTTCGTTGGTGCTTTAAGTCCCTGCCAGGGTAGCTCGCCCTTCAGAAAGTATAAAAAGACATGTCCTAGGGATTCCAAATCGTCTCGTCTTGACTGTTCTCTTCCCAGGTGAGTGTTGATGGACATGTATCTTGCCGTTCCACTTAAGGATTTTCTTTCTCTGAAGGGTATATGTTGTTTGGTTTCAGGGTTTCTATACTGCTTGATCATACCAAAGTCTACCAGATATATCAAGTTGTCTCCTTGAGTTGAACCAATGAGGAAGTTGTCGGGTTTGATGTCTCTATAGATAAGATCATTATCATGCACAAACTGGATTCTTTGGATCATCTGTTTGGCAACCTGTGCCACTGTCTTCACGCTGAATCTTCTGCCGCACCATTCAAATAAGTCTTCAAGTGATGGACCAAGGAGCTGGATTATGAGTATGTTATAATATCCCTCTTGACCAAAATAGTATACTTTTGGGATACCTTCAATCGAGAGAAAGTGGTGGCTGTCATTCTCGGGACCCTCTCGTATGTATTTGTTGATGGCACTGTTCAAGATCTTGTACGCCTTGAACTCATCCCTGAGTTGGGGTGCTTCGGACTTCTTGCTTTCAAATTTGATGGCAACTGGCTGGTTATCCCTCAATAAGTCATAGCCTTTGAAAATGATACCAAAAGAGCCTTCTCCTATCTTTTGAGCAATTTGGTAATGAGATGCAATGATATTTCTATTCACCTGTTGAGTGCCAGAAGAGCTCGTGGAGGCTGACCTGTGGTGTTGCTGTTGTTGTTGTTGTTGTTGAGACTGAGATTGAGATGGTTGTTGTGCCTGAAGGTGGGTCTGTGTTTGAGCTTGTGCCTGAGCTTGTATTTGGGCTTGTGCTTGTGCTTGTGCTTGTGCTTGTATTTGAGCTTGTGCACGCGCCTGAGCTTGATCTAGGGCCTGTGTCTGGATACCTGAGGTTTGATTGCTATCTGCCTGTTGATGAAATGACATGATGTATTGGTGTAGTTGTTTAAAAGGCTATGATTTTGCTGTTGTTACCTGGTATCTAAGAAACAAAACCTTTAATGCGAAATATCAAGAATGAAGTGAAAAGACTTTGGAATGATGCAGTAGAGTGGTGACGGAACTATGGAATGATTGTGTAACCGCTGATGGAAAATAAGTGTAATCAACGGGTGCTATGAACGATGAAGCTGTGAAAACAGATGAAAATTCAATATTATTATTTTGCAATAGAAGAGAGATACCTCAGCTGGACATAATAATCAAACACAAGAAAGTTTCAGTGTTGGCGAATCCTTTCGATAGAATTCACGCCTTTGGGAAGTTTGTAAGTCTGTGATGATGAACACTGTTATGAGTCTTGAGGGATAAATGAAAGAAGCCTGTCGAGTGATACAGTGGGCGCCTCAAATGCAAAGTTTATCAATGAGTGAGCTTTGAAGAATGAACCAATATCCTCAAATGGTTGAACCGAGCTTTAGATTAGATAAAGAGGTGCTGTTGGTAGGGAATGCTGTGATTGAATTAGAACAACTAAAGGGGAACCTTTCTCACTATCTCTTTTCTTCTGTTGCCTTTCTGGTATTCTTTAACTTGATACAATCTGCCAAATCTTGATTGACTCAGTCGGTATTGTCGTTAGTGAGAGAATGAGGTAGCGTTGTGGCTGACGAGAGGTGTTTGTGTGCTGTCTTGTGTGCTTTTGTGTGTTCATTACTCTTGTTTGTTTGTTTTATCTTTGCATGTCGAAATTACTCACTAAACTGCACTACACTGTGGAGGGGCTGCACGGGGAAAAATTTGGTAAGGGCAAGGGAAAATTTGCACGCAGCGCGGTCCCGTGGTTTTGTGGTAGTCTCCCCGCCGTCCCCCGCGGTTGCTCGTCCCGGCGATTGGGCCTACATACGGCATTATACACTAACATCCTTGCACCCATTTCTGATCAGTTGCTCACGATGAAAGGGGGGTATCTTACATTTCATTCAACCTGGATCAAAAACTAAGAGTAAGTCAATCACTTGTATTCAAAACCAATGTATCTAAATTATTACCCTTTGGTAACTCAATTGCCCATTCAAAGGACACCGGCAGCCTTCAATGCTTCCTCCAAATCGTAAATCAAATCGTTGATACTTTCAATACCAACGCACAACCTAATTAAATCTTCAGGGAAGTCTCTCTCCTTTCTGGTCTTTTCATCAATACTTGCATGTGACATCTTACATGGTAAACTGATCAAAGAATTGACACATCCAAAGGACACGGTAATGGAGAACAACTGACACTTCTCAATAATGGTTTCTGAAACCTTCACATCACCGGTCTCAAAGGAAAGCACACCACCAGGACCTCTACATTGACTCTTGTGCAACTCGTACTGTGGATGTGACTTCAAACCAGGATAACGGACTTTCAAACCTTTACCCTCTAACCATTCGGCAAGCTTGATTGCAGACTCCTGTTGTCTCTCGACGCGCAAAGCCAACGTCTTCAAACCTCTCAACAATAGCCACGAATCAAACGGAGCCAATCCGGCACCGGTGGCATTGATCACAAAGAAAATCTTATCGGCTAACACCTTACTATTGGTAGCAATCACACCGGCCATGATATCATGATGACCGTTCATATACTTTGTAGCTGACTCATACTGAACGTCAACCCCCAATTCTAATGGTGACATAAGAATAGGTGACATCATGGTGTTGTCAAACACAACGACACAGTCAGGATTGACCTCATGTGCATGGTCACAGATGGCCTTAACATCGACAACTTTGATCAGTGGGTTGGTTGGAGACTCCAAAAACACCATCTTTGTCTTCTTTGTAATCTTGGCCTTCATCAGTTCAAGGTCGGTTGTATCGACATGTTGAACGTCAATCTGGGCAAACGACTTGATATATGTCAGTAGTCTGTGAGATCCACCGTAAAGATCCTCACCGGCAATAACTTCTTCACCAGGTTGTAATGGACGCACAATGACGTCCAATGCAGACATACCGGAGTTGACAGCGTAGACATACTTTGAACCAATCACCTTGGCAAGATGGTCCTGAACGTTCGTTCTTGTTGGGTTACCGGAACGAGTATAGTCGTAATCTCCCATGTCAGACATAGAGTTTGGCTTGAACGTTGCTGAGAGGTAGACTGGGGCAACTGATGACTTGTGCTGGTCCTTGTGGGTGCCTTGGACCACTCTGGTCTCTAGGCTGTATTCTCTGGATTGGGATTCAGACATGATGTGAAAAGACAAAGTAAAAGAAGAGTAAATCCTGATTAGCAATCGGTGGTTTAATATGGTTTAGTTTGGATCAGTCTCGATCTGGATGTATGAGAGGAGATACAAGGTAAAGGATTAATCAATGAATCATGAAATCGATGAATAGATATGACTATTCCAAAGATAACTCGAGACAGCCTTGAAAAATGAGTGCGGACGTAACAAATATCACGTGATGTAGTTGTTTGTGGCTGGTACGGTTTTGTTAAAGTGTGTGGCTGGTGAGCTGCTGCAAAAGCTCCAAAGAAAATGAGGGGTAAGAAAGAGAGCCAATGCTTAAAATGAACCTTTAACTCACCAGTTTGATTTCAATCCAACATTCCAAATGGCATAGCTCACACAAAACTATACATACAGCACAGTTTGAACGCTATCGAAAGTTATCGCAATGAATTTAATCAGGTACATATCCTCTCAACCGCTATTAAGAAATGGGAGCAGAAGGTTGGCGATTCCAGTGTTATCAAATGTCTCGCACCAGGTTAGACGCTCTCACATAATCTCAGTCCATAGGGACTCTGAAGGGAACAATCCATTGGTTCCTTTTGAATTCAACAAGGAGAATCTAATGCTCGCAAAGGAAATTATAGCGAAGTATCCTCCACAGTACAAGAAGGCTGCCGTGATGCCATTACTTGACCTTGGACAACGTCAGATTGGATTCACATCAATCTCAGTGATGAACTACGTTGCAAAGATGCTAGATATGCCTCCGATGAGAGTCTACGAAGTGGCCACTTTTTACACCATGTATCAGCGTAAACCCGTTGGGAAGTATCACATCCAAGTGTGTACCACCACGCCATGCCAATTGTGCAATTCGGATTCAGTCATGGAGAAGATTGTTGAGCATTTGCACTTAAAGCCTGGTGAGACAACACCCGATGGAATTTTTAGTTTGGAAGAAGTTGAATGTCTTGGTGCCTGCGTCAATGCTCCCATGATCCAAGTGAACGATGATTACTATGAAGATTTGACAGCAGATAAAGTTGTTGAAATTCTGGATGCTCTAAAAAGTGGGAAAGATATCCCTATAGGAACCGTCGTGAGGGAGACTTGTGAGCCAAAGTCAGGACCAAAAACTTTACTTGGTGAGGAGATTATTGATTTGGCTAAGTTTACCAGGGATGATTTGTGATCACAGGTGTTACCGGTCTGTTGAAACATCTTTCGAGAAGGTTGGATTGGACATTGAGGTTTTAGAATGCAACAGTGGCCTGTTTTACCCTTATTTATTTATTTAGGTGTGGTTGTGTGTGTCTATTCATTGTCTCACTTATTTTTTTGATTGTTGTTTCGTTCTATTTTATTCACATTTTTTGTCTTGAATCGATCACAACTTCATCATCTCTCCAATGGAGATGCTCAGAAGCCAAGCTAATAACCCCTTCAGCACTATACTTCTGGTGGCTGAATGAGCCCTTGTAAGTTTCCTGTCGTGTATGAATGAAGCCAGATTGTTCATTGTGGTTGGTATCCATCTCCTTTTGCATCTCTCTTCTGCTCGGGCCCAGATCTCGGATCTCTTCCCCACAGCAGCCGGTCAATCAGCACCGCCGCGAAACTGGAAAAGCCACTAAAAAAGTTTCAATTTGCTCCAAGACCGTTAAAGAGGACTAAGCCTTGAACACTTTGAGTGTTACAGTGATACAAACAACTCACGTTCTATAGCTTTCTTTGTTAAGTGTTCTTTGAAAGCTGTTATCATTTTCTCGGCAATTTATATTTGTAGAGCAGTCAATGGTAAACGGCAACTCCATCCAAACTCTCTTCCCTCCACACCAAAGCTCTCAAACGCCATACATACATTCCGAACGCTGACTATAGAATGAACTCGAGGAAATTCGATAGAACGGTAAAGAAGTTGTTCTACTTTGCATCATCAGTCTACCTGATAACATTGTTCATAAACACCCTTTTTAACACATCGATACAGGTGCTACCACTCCCGTTTCTACCTATATCCTTGCGCGAGGGCCACAGGTTGAGGCCACAGGTTGATGATTTACCATTTATTACAGACGATATCAAGTTCATCCATGCAGAAACAATGAAACAGCTGAACCATCAAGTTGAATTGGCCACAAGTACCAACAAGGCTGAAGCGAGTATTCCTTTGATCAAATGGTCGAGATTTGCCTACGTTCAATATGCCACTAATGTTCAGTACCTGTGTTCGGCAATCATCAACTTTCACAACATGAAGGCAGTAACGGAGGCTGACCAACTACTACTTTTTGATGAAGGCCTGTTGAAAGATCCAAAAATTGAAAAAGACATCACGAAGCTTCTTGCCAAAGCTAGAGCATATCATATCAAATGCAAAGCTGTTCCTGCTATCAATATTAAATCTACCTCAAACACCTGGTCTTCCTCATTTACAAAGTTCCATGCGTTTGATCAGACTCAGTACGATCGAATCATATATTTTGACTCTGATGCTACGGTTCTACAGTCAATGGACGAGTTGTTCTTTTTGCCACCTGCCATGATAGCTCTACCTATCTCTTACGAGAGATTCAGAAATATCAACAAGGTCAAGCAAAAAGACATGCCTTATAATGAAGACAACTATCCTGTTATCAAGGAACGATCCCAACAATATAGAGACATTTTTTATGGATACATCACTCATCAGCCTCTACTCACTGAGTCGTTTTTCAACAAGCTTTACAATGCCCTACCTTCAATGAGATACGCACTAAAGACGCTGCTCAACTACGATATAGACTTCCAATTTGGCTCCTATCTCATGGTGATCCAACCAGACCACGATGTATTCACGCAGCTGGTTAAACTGGCAAACTCCAAAAGGCAAGGAGAATACGATATGGATATAATCAACAAATTCATAGACTTTCCCAACACAATCAATCATAGAAACTACTACTACGACCAAAAATCTCAACGCTATTCTCCTTTGGTTTTAGTTTTACCATCACATCCTTACGCGATGCTCTCTGGAGAGTTACGCCAGCGTAATATCAAAGACCATGATTGCTATCTCGCTGATCCAGCAGACCTGCCATTCCTAAACTACAAGCCACCACTAAGGGAGTCCAGCTCAATTCCAAAGTTCAGTCCGTATTGGAGATCCGACTATTTTTCAAGCATGAAGATGGAAACCTCCACACAGTACGGTTGGAGAATTGTTGAAATGATGTCCTCGGAGGTTAAACTGATCCATTTTAGTGACTACCCATTGCCTAAACCATGGTTTCAGCTGGCACATGATATTGACTTTATGCCTGAACAGAGAATCAGCTGTGGAAAGGAACATGATGATCTATTTAACGAAAAGAATATCCTGGTTGAGGAATGCGATGCTGTTGCTATTTGGGAAGATCTGTACTTTAAGTTCACTCAGGATTGGGAGGGCATCTGCGGATTGGAATTGATCTGATTACTCAGATAGATTAATGAGGTTTATGTATTAAATTGAATGTTTTACGATAAGATGAAAATCTAATGCCTTTATGTTCTATTCTGGGTAAGAAGGGGTAGCGATACAGAGTGCTGGGTGATTGAAAATTCATTTTTCAC
Organism: Ogataea rishiriensis; assembly: GCA_030569615.1. NCBI lineage: Eukaryota > Fungi > Ascomycota > Pichiomycetes > Pichiales > Pichiaceae > Ogataea > Ogataea rishiriensis. The sequence goes on along the minus strand of JAJMLH010000027.1, from coordinate 110,771 downwards.
CAAAAATGTTGACTAAGCAACGGAAGCTATTATCTAGTTTTGAATGTTTTGAATTTCTCCACCAGTCAAGCAGGAATTTATGTTTTCCAAGCAGAATATGGCAGTTTTATCAAAGTTGTCCACCGTTGAAGAACCAATATGAGGTGTCAGTGAGCAATCTCTTCTATGTAGCAAAGTCTCATCGACGAGCGGTTCCAAAGGATAAACGTCCAACCCTGCAAATCTGACCTTCCCCGTCTCCAAACCATAAATTAGAGCTTGTTCATCAATCAACGAGCCTCTACCAACATTCACCAAAACCACTCCTTTGAAGGCCTCCACGATCTCCCTGTTGATCAAATGCTTGGTCTCAGGAACACCAGGTAAACACAGTACAATACAATCGGTACCTTTATTGAGAACAGCATCGTTCAAATCTTCACAATATTCAACGGGGTATCCCACACTAACCTCCTCTTCAGCAGTCAGCTTGGAACGCTTGATGTACTGGATCTTCATCCCAATGGCAGTAAGTCTCTTTCCAACCTCCTTTCCGATGGATCCAAATCCAACAATAGTTGCAGTCTTCCCATTTGGTGACTTCACCTTGATCACATTCCCAATCCTATGTCCAAACCCATACTTGTCATCATGATCGTTTGCAGATTTGTAATCAATTTTCAATGCTCCATTGGTGAAATCAATCTGATCGTCTTGTAATTCCTGCAGCAACGTACGAGTCTTGATCGTGTGCTTCACGACGCCCAATTCTTCCTTGAAGATCACATACCTTCTGAAACCTTCCAAAACATGGGATAACACCGTATCTGCCACGTCTCCCGCTCCAAGAGTTGGGGTGTTGCAGAAGTGGATGTTACGCTTGCGAAGTTCCTCCAGTGCAATACCACCGAATCCCGCTGAACAAACGGTGATTATCTTCAAAGTTGGTGGTAAGTGTTCGACAAGATCAGGCGTCAGTCCACCAATGTGTGAAAATGCCAGCCATGCTGCGTATATTGCAGAGGTTTGGGAAAGGGTTGTCTTGAGATCTGTTATGAATTGCTCTTTGGAGCTCAAAGTGTACTTCACCACGGTGAAGTCGTTTGCGAAATTCTGGAACTCTGGTAGAGATTCGTCCAGATCGCCTAGAAAGACAACCGTTGGCTTTGCTGTTGGTTCTTCAGTGGGCATTTTCTTATTGATGACAGTCTTGAATAGTGTCTAAGGATTTGTTTGAGAGGAACCGGTATCTGAAGGGATGCCAATGGCTTCAGAAAAGTCGGGGAAGCTAGAAGTTTAGCTGTCAAAGACGTGAGCGTCGGGATAGCTTGGCAGTGCTTGCACTGCCTTCTAAATGGATTTTTAGATAAGTGGGGAGAAATCTCTGGGGTATCAAGAATGAGGAGAGTGTTCTCATCCCAAAGAAGAGATCCAGATGATTTCGAGTCTAGAAATCAGTCTAATCAAGTCATAAAAGGGTAGAATACAATTATTGTAGGTTAAGCTGGTGAAAAAAAACTATATTTTATAGACATACTGTCGGTATAATGTACTTATAGCTTATTGTAATTTTCTGAAACTTTAAAGGAAGTTGATTTTACTAGCAATCTATTTGACTTTTGTAGTCACTTTTAGATAACAATCGTGGATATAGATGCATCAGAAGGACTGGAGCAGCTGAATCATAGCTGTTGGTCTGTTCATGCCAGCGGAACGAATGTGAGCGTGGTTCCTCTGAGTGAGGTTTCACCCCAAGTGTCACGTGCCTCAACATGCGCACCCATTTTGGGAAGCCCCGATTTTGCGCTTCATAGTAAGCCAATATAAGAAGGGATAAATAATATAAATAGTTTGAATAGTAAGTTGAGACAGAAAGTAAAAAAGTTTAGAGATGAGGAACGAGAATACAACACTATTGTAAGTTCAACAGTCCAAGAGTAGTTGTAATAAGACTGATAAGAATCGCTCTATAATGCTTTTTTCAGTGGTGTGTTATACGAATGGATCGATGGATGATATAAAGAAACGCCTCATCCGTTTATCGGATGAGAGTGATGAATGTAGGGCCGCGTATGAGCTGAGATGGATGGATGGATGAATGGATAAAAACCGCTGATTTAATGGTGGTGGTCGTCACCGCCCTTACCCAAGTAGTTCAACTTGTAAACGGAACCACATTCCCAACATCTGGCAACCTTTTCAACGGTTGGCTTCAACCACATCTTGTCGTGGGAACCAGCTGGAGATCCTGAACAACCGACATATCTGTAGTCATCGTATGAGTTGATAATGATTGGGTCGGCCATGGTACCTGTTCTTGAGGATTCTAGAGGTTCGGTTTCGAAAACTTCAATACCTTCCAACTTACCTAGCAATTCCAATCTTTCCAAACCGGTGGCTTGTTCCAAATCTGTTGGGACGGTACCTGGAGCAGCACCAGGACCAACCAAGTCATATTTGTCGGTGACTTCACTCAAGGACTTGGCAGTCTTGAATTCTCTTGGGGTAGAGGATGATGGGCCAGATAGTCTGACGGCAGCGGTAGAGAAGAATCTAGCTGGTGATTGTCTGGTGGCAAGTCTGATAGTCTGTCTTAGCATCTAGATTAATATAAAATTGACGGTAAATATACTGTTAGTAAGATGTCTCATAATTAGTTGCAGCGGAAGTAGCCAGATCGAATGGTTATTGTTTGAGTCATTGACGAGCTTTTCAAATTGTTGCAATGCTGTTGCAAACAGAGGGTGCCGTGCGGAGTGCTGTCATCACTGATGCTATACTGGTGGCCGCTCAGCTTTTGACTGTAACCTTGACGGTACCATAACGGTGTGATGTAAGATCTTTAAACTAGATTGTGGGGAACACTGATCAACGCAGGTTTTAGTGAATATCTTCAATTGAACGCTTTTCAATTGACAACAGTGGTTGCTTAGTGATGTTCCTTTGCTGTATAAGAGAAATATCAAGGGATTGAGTAGTGGTATAAGGGGGCTGTTTGGAAAACATTGCGATTGACTATTGAGCAGTTCCGAGATCTCATGCTCTAGTTTTGCTCCATATACTAGGGCTTCAATTGGTACAATTTCGACCAGCTTCAATTGATAAAAGATCTCAATCAATAACTCAAACTATATTGTCGATCAAATGTATCTTAGCAGTTGTTTTGGGGGGTACTCAAAGTGTCTGGTTGACGAGACAGACCCCGCTTGGAAGACGTTGATGATACGCTTTTGCAGATATGATAATTGGACATACTTTGAACGGGTTGAATAAAAAAGGTGCGATGTGTTGCAATTTGCTTATTGTGCTAAAAGAATATGAGGGATTGGAGGTAGCTCTTGGGAAGTAATACCGGCCATAAGTGATTGTTTTGATGTAGTTGATTGAACCGAAACCAGTGGTAGTCAACCAAACCTCCTCTGTGTACGATGGTTGGTACACACGCCATACAAATTTTTCCAGGTATGCACCGTACAGTATATGAGGTAGGGATGGTCTGACTTATTGGCTGCAACCAATGAACGGTGGACCATTTTCAAACGGGCTGGAAACGGTAGATGGTGCAGAGGTGGTTTGATGCTCAAGAATTTCAGAAAATAAGATCTTCACAGCCTTGTTGGTGTACAGGTGCACTGACTTGAGAATTTGAAAATCAAAATAATGTATCACGTGAGATGCAGAAGGGTTGGAGGGCTTTGATGCTGCACTCTATCTCCATTCCAAAAAACTTTTCAGATGAGCTCAGCAGCAGTATACTGAGAGAGAGAGAGAGAGAGAGCCAGTCTGTCAGTTAGTCAGGTAGTAGTAGTACACTTTCTACCAGAGTATGGAGGAACGCTTACCAACCTTCCAGTCAATGTGGGAGACACCACTATCCATGCCATCGTTGACTGTAGTAGCTAGCCAGACAGAGAGGAATAGCATTGTATCCGATCAATCGTGACCTAAAAAGAATCATACCTATTTGAATTTACTGTTAAGGTCCACCTAAAAGTCATAATAGTATTCTTGAAAGAACTCATATCATCAAGTATCGATAATTAGGTATGTTACAAGCTAACCAACATCACAGACAAGCGTAGCACAGACAACAAAACATAGAGAATGAATAATCAAAGTTTACCCAAGTTTCAATCACGAAGCATCAGGCATCAAGCACCAAGCACAGCACCTGGCAAATCACTGGAATTGTGGCTAAATACACACCAAAGTACAACGTCAGACAACTCAATAACAGACACCACTGATTCAAGGGAAACCCACTTTCCAAGGAGCAAAATGATACAAACAAGACTTTGATAGGTAAGCACCAAGAAAGTAGTTTCTTCGGGCAACGTTCAAAAGCTAGAATTGAATTGTGGAAAGGTCATATCCAGGTGTCTATCATTGAATCGTCGTCGAATCCTCATCAAATCCTCATCTGCAGAACCATTAGCTTAATCAAACAGCATACCCCAGAGAAGATTTATAGAATACCAGTAGGACGGAACGGTTTGCAAGAGACTATACGTTAGTCAAGATTTTTCATTAGAACTGAGCATCCTGTATTATTGAAATCATCAAAAACAGAGAAGAGAAAGAACGCTTATATCATCAATATTGAACAAATTTATATCAGTTCAAAACTGTTAAAGATGAACTCAACCACACTTGAGAATATAATATTCCAATGAATTGTGTCTGAGCTACTAAATTAACCTTGCATTCTTTTTCAATTGCAATTACTAACATAAACGTTTGGTTTTATAACCATTACATTACCAATTTTAACAGTCAATATGCCAAAGAAGAGATCATCCAACGGAAGAAACAAGAAGGGTAGAGGTCACGTCAAGCCAGTTAGATGTATCAACTGTTCCAGATGTGTGCCAAAGGACAAGGCCATCAAGAGAGTCACTGTCAGAAACATGGTTGAAGCTGCTGCCGTTAGAGATTTGTCCGAGGCTTCTGTCTACGATGAGTACCCACTACCAAAGTTGTACAACAAGCTACACTACTGTGTCTCCTGTGCTATCCACGCCAGAATTGTCAGAGTTAGATCCAGAACCGACAGAAGAATCAGAACTCCTCCAGTCAGACAAAGATTCAACGCTGCCAAGAAGGTTTCTCCAACTGATGCTGCCAAGAAGGTTGCTGCTTAAATCTAGTGTCTCTCAATGTTGAAAAAGCATTAGCGGTAGACAAGAATCATTGTCTCTGTTTTTGTTCATGAGAATTGAATTCGCTGTTTTGAGATGAAATTTTACTTGTATGAATTATTTGGAACAAACAAACAAAAAAGAAGAAAAATTTATAATCTGAATACAATCATTTTGTTTTTTTATAACATCATCGTTGTCGTAGGCTATTCCTACTCGTTCGATTGTACTGATATCAGCGTGTGATCCAATAAGAGTTGTAAATCAAGAAAGCTTTTGGGAGCAAGGCAAGTAAGAGGATAGCAAAATAACACCCGTACACCAAGTTAAGCGTTGCTTTCTGTCAAAAACAAAAAAATGTAATTACGTAAATAATAACGTGACCAACGCAAATAAGCGAGCACTCATTAATAGAGAGAGAAAAAAGCTGCCCCCTCTCCCACAACCACCCACCAAATCATAACCGACTGATAGGCAGTAGGCAGTATCGTCTCAATGGCAAGAGGAAAGAGGATATACCATTACCACCCTGTTAGCACCAATACAAGTTGACCACTTATCATTTTCTTGAGTTACAATTTGCATTCCAGTATTGCAGTTTATTATCAATTCATTCAAGCAATTACACATCACACTCACCTACACCGAAGTTCATCACCGATACAAAAGAGACTTGTCTTGGTATCCCTTCTCAGCGACTTCTTCTCCACCTCCAAGCATCAAAGGGAAAACAATACCATAGTGTATTAGCAACAGCAGTTTCAATTCCACAGTTGTCAAAATCTTTGTTCCATCAATTCGGATTGTTTTGTTCTCACTGTTGGAATACACGATACAATTTAGATCAGTACTTTATTCTTGTTGGCAGCCGCCGTCTAGTCTTGTCTTCTTTGCGCTAAGCTCTCTAAAGACTCATTAAACTACCTGTTTATCGCATTCAATCCTTTCATAGCCAACACTCTGTGACAGACACATTTATGGGCATACTAGGAACCGCATCAAATTCTCACTTTTGCACTTACTTCACTCGATCCATACTCACAAATCAATCGAAGGCGGCACAACTATAACCAACATTCCCTGCCATCCAGCACATCTAAGCATTTTCATACACATATACAGCATAAATCACAATGGAGGATCAATGGAAATTTAGCCAATGCTTCGGAGACAAAGGTGATATCGAGAATATTACGGAGGCAGACATCATATCCACCGTTGAATTTGACCACACCGGTGATTTCTTGGCAACCGGTGATAGAGGTGGAAGAGTGGTTCTCTTTGAAAGAAACGAAAACAAAAAGAGCTGTGAATACAGATTCTACACCGAATTTCAAAGTCATGATGCCGAATTTGACTATCTCAAATCGTTGGAAATCGAGGAAAAGATAAATAAGATCAAATGGTTGAAAAGATCAAACCAGTCCAATTTCTTGCTTTCTACCAACGATAAAACCATCAAGCTTTGGAAGATATTCGAAAAAGAGATCAAGATGGTTGCCGAAAACAACCTCACGGAACACCCTTCAAATTCGGGGTCCAACGTGTCTTCCTCCTTCCATCCACAGTTCTCATCATTCCAAACTGCAAGCAGTTTCACATCTTTACATCAGAACAACAGCAGCAGTAGCACCGGTTCCGCCTCGTCACCTTCATCTCCACATTTCTCATCTATGGCAACGTTGAAGTTACCTAGATTAACAACGCATGACACAATAACGGCTGCACAACCAAAAAAGATATATGCCAATGCACATGCCTACCATATAAATTCTATAAGTGTCAACTCTGACCAGGAAACGTTCATATCTTCTGATGATCTAAGGATCAACCTTTGGAACTTGGGAATAGCCGATCAGTCGTTCAACATTGTGGACATCAAGCCGGTCAACATGGAAGAACTTACAGAGGTGATCACGTCGGCTGAATTCCATCCCACCGATTGTAATCTCTTCATGTATTCCTCTTCCAAGGGTACCATCAAGCTGAACGATATGAGAGTCAACTCCTTGTGCGACAACCATTCCAAAATATTTGAGGAATACATGGATCCTTCTAACCACAACTTCTTTACAGAAATCACCTCGTCCATATCGGACGTTAAGTTCTCTTCCAATGGAAGGTACATCGTGAGTAGGGATTACATGACGGTTAAGATTTGGGATATAGCAATGGAAACCGAGCCAATAAAGACAATCAACATCCATGAACAGTTGAGGGATAGACTATGTGACACTTATGAGAACGATGCCATCTTTGATAAGTTTGAAGTTCAATTTTCGGGAGACAACAAGTCAATAATGACCGGTTCGTACAACAACAACTTTATGATCTATCAGAACGTGATAGGTGGTGAAACCGCTGCTGGCTCTTCGTCGTCCTCTTCCACGTTGGACGCTGAGAAGAACAACAACAAGGAGAAGGAGATTGTTCTACAAGCCGACAAATCGGCATTCAAAGCCAAGAAGATGAGTTCGAACAAGAAGAGGAACAACAACGGTGCGTTATCGATGCTGAACAAGATGGACTTTGAAACCATCGATTTCAAAAAGAGCATCTTGCATCTCAGCTGGCATCCTCAAGAGAATTCGGTCGCGATTGCAGCCACCAACAACCTGTACATCTTTTCAGCGTTGTAGGAAGGTTCCGATTTCTCTCTCCACTGTTTTCAACTTTTCTTCAACTCCCCGTTTCTGTCTTTCTATATTCTTAACGATCTGATGCTGGTTACATTGTTCTTCATCCCTGTCCTCCCCCCCCCTCTTTACTTATCCCGTGTTTTTGTTATAGGACTGCTTCCCATTTTCTTCAATCTCTTGTTGTCCGGTGTATACCTTCCCAAACAAAACAAACAAATACCACAGGTTTCTGTTTTTCTTTGGACCTTTTGTTGTTTTCTGTTTTTTTTCTCCTGTTTTCCGTTTTCTACATTTCCATTTTCTGCACAGTTAAGGTTTGTCTTACTAATTATTCGTCAATGTGTTAGGCTGTTGAAGTGTACTGCAAAGAGAGCTTTGATGCTGTCAACTACTTGCAATTTGTAATGTTTTAACTAAACGAAAATCTAGGTTTGTTCGATTGGATTGAAAGATGAGAGAATATTGAATATAAAAAGACAAACTGTAACAGTGCACTCACACGATCGGTATAAAAACACACGATAGGTGGTGATAATAAGGTAGGGGTTAAATAATAATGATAAATAGTGGATGTTTATGATAGAGTGGTAAGAAGAGAGAAGTAAGGTCTGGAAAAGATCTCACCTTTCCTTGCCAAACAACTCTAAACATTTGAAAGATAAAAGGGGGTGGGACTGTGTAATGATGATGCTAGATGTTGAATTTTTATGGCGAAACGGGTAGTTATATGATAAGCCATTTAGAAGTTCTTAACGTGCCTGTTAACATCAGGGTTCCAGAACAAGGTCTTGTCTCCATCACCCCAGAAGAAATCAACCTTTCTGATGTTTTGGTATGGGTAGGCGGTTGGCCATTCCTCATCTGACAGATGCTTGTTGTGGGATCTGTGATCTGCGTGTTCGGCTTCAACAATGTAGGTGTTGATACCAGCAAGGAAAATCGCAGGGAAGGCAACGGCAAAGGTGATCTTTTTCCAAAGAGCTGTTGTTTTGCCAGAGTGGTGGTGGACTGCTTCGGCATGGTCTAGGAATTCCTTGGCCTTTGCTGAGTTCTTTGGAGGGAATGCTGGACCTTCCAACTTGGCTAGATGCTCTGGAGAGGCATGGTTGAAGAGTCTTCTTTGGGCAAAGGCCTTTGTCTGTCTTGTTGCTAGTTGTCTGAACATTTTTGTGGGTCTTGTTGTTGTGATGTTTAGAGGTCTGGGGAGGAGAATCGGAAAGAGATAAAGATTGATACCTGGTGGAGCTGATTGATAAGTTGAAGTGACTCTATTCTTCAATGGCAAGTGTGCGATTGTATTACTGTGATGTCTGTGTCTGGTGTCTGTGCTGTGCCCTGTGTATTGGTAGTTCCTTCCAGATACCAACTGGTGGTTTACCTGTTAGTCAGTTAGGAGCTTCACCACCTCCACCATAGTAAGTAACATTACTGTTAAGATTGTGAATCTCAGATGATTTTTTTCAAGCTGTTTGCCCGTATCTACAATTGACAGACTTTTGGTGATCGGGAAAGTTTATGCTGTGATTGGCTGTCTGTTATGGGGGGCAGTTTCACATGTGTAGAGGTGTGTGATTTGGTGAGTCGGTACTTGAGATGTGCACAGCCTTTACAGAGTATCTGAGCGTACAGGGAGCCAAATCAAAGTATCGAGTCTATCGCCGAGCAGATTCTACTCAATTACAAACGATTCTGGCAGGCAGATCAAGCCAACAGTGAAGGATAGTAGTCAATCGATATGCAAAGTATTAGTGAAATGCAATTGAGTCATTGTAGTCGTTAGAAAGTGACGATTAACTACTGAACAACCAATAATTGGTTGAACTATGAAATTTGATGGACTGATGTTCATTGCATAGTTGTTGAATCGTGGTGTTATAATTGAACTTGTAGTACCGTTGAAACAGTTACCAGATGGATCTACAAGGACAACAAATCTCGGTCTCTAATGCTTCAACCTGAAGCAACACGGGCTTGAGATATTCGCCCGGTAGAAGGGTACACCCGTTCGAGATGAATAACAAATCCCCCTCTCTTTGGTTGAAGTGAAGAAGGGAGATAGAACGAATTGGTTATCCATCTATCCATCAAACCATCGATCCATCGAACCAACAGCCAAGTTGTATAAGGCACAAGATCTACAGTTGTTGCTAACGTCGGGTCGATCGATGCAGCCAACAACAAATCAGCCAAGGCGGTGCAAGACGGTAATTGTGCGGCGGTGCAACAGGGGGGGAAAAGACGGATACTCAACAAAATTTCAGCGATGGTTTGAAACAGATCTGTGAGAGAGCCCGCCCGGTGAAATATGCTGGCTGTGTGAAAGCCCAACACAACAGTTTTGTATGGCTTTTGAAAAGAATAGATCCTATTGTAGTGTGTTTATTGTGTACCACTGGTGATGATGGCGTGTTGTGTCAACAGCTTTTACGAGACGTTTGAATAACTGCGCAGCTCTGCTGGCAGGCAGGTTGGAGAACGGAGAACGAGGCCTCTCTTACCAATCACTGAGGCATTGTTGGTCCTGCCTGTGGGCTATGGTGGTAGTACGTGGCAGGACTAGTCTTTGTAGGTGACGGTCTGAAAGGTTTCAAACAGATCGTCATCGTCTGTAGTAGCAGAACATCTTCTGTGGTCAGGATCTCAGACAGATGGGATGGATGTTGGCAGCAGTTGGTACGCTTGTAGGTCTGTACCCTACAACGCCATACCACCTGTTTAGTAAAAGAGCCAACCCTTGTCCCTTATCAAGAGCACTTCCATCCATCTTCCTCTACTCATCCATCACCACATGCCCACACTTGCCAACGCGTAATCTTGCTACCCATCAATCGTTCAAACCGACCCATCAATCGGGCACTATGCGGCGTGCCCTCCCCGTCCCGTCCACCGGGCCGCGACTGGACCTGGGCTGCCCGGTGGAGCTCAGCTCTTCCCTTGAGGCGTACTATTATGAGAGCACAACATTATTTATTATTCTGGCTACACATAGAGAGGGCTTGCACTAATTGTCCCTTTCTATCTCGTATCTTGTTGTATCTTCAACTTTTCTTTTCCCCTTTCCACTTTCCTGTTGCTGTTGCTCTTACTCTTCTAATAAAACAACCGTTTCCCAACTCAATTCTTATCTCTTTATCTTACCTTCGTTTGATATTGATTCTGTGAATACAAGAACACTCCTTTCAACACCATCTCTATACCCATCTTCTCGGATTCTCCAACAATAGCAGTTTTCTTTTCGACCTTTACCACATCGATCAACTGAACCCCCCCCTGCTACATCCACTGAAGAAACAACAAGACTTGTACGTTCTTTAGAATCATTCATACCTGTCTTGAACAACATACACCAGTCAGCTTTTACTTAGACTTTACAAGCAAGGAACTTACCATTACCACACCTTTGTTCCCACTTTCACATCTTAGTACCTGCTCATTTACTCAACAACTCTTAATTACACAGCATCATATTCATTTCTTTTCAATAAGGTTAGTATCTTCTTTTATCACTCTTTCGAATTGACTGGCTGTATACAATCGCTGTTTTCATACAAAGGAATTGCTCTGGCGTCTCGGAAAAATATTTTTGTTCCTACATGCGGGAATGGGAACAGGTGCCCAACAGAAGAATCCATCGCACGAAACTTGACTTTTACACCACATTTACATTCCAAAATTACAATCAATTGGACGTTTTGAAAGGAACTAGATCAAGATATTTCCCCGATCATAAAGAGTTTCTACTTTTGGCTTCTCAAGGATGGCACTGGTTGCCACGTTGTACGTCCAACAATCTAACCCTCTTCGTGCCTGGTACAACATCTTTCAACAGACTCACATACTGCCTTGCTTATCTAGAAGCTTGGAGTTTATACGCACGATAGCACGCTTTCCAACCTACAATTCAGACAGAAACATCTTCGAGCAAAAGATCGATATACTAACATCCTAGCAACTCAATTGCACCCAATATAGCAATATAACCACATATCAACCAGTCTCAACATTACAATGAGTGTGAACAGACCTTTAGTTATCACACACGGCTCCATCGAGACCACCATCTTGACCCCACCTGAAAACTACATACTCTACCAACAGCTCACCACCGACTTTGACAAGACACTACCAGCTGCCACCGAAGGCTTTGCCGACGATGAAGAACCTTCCTCAAAGGCGGAACTCTTGATGATGTTTTTGGGTTACGTTACAAAGTCAAACACCCTTGAATCTGAAAAGCAAGATGCCATCGCCTTGATAATCAACGAGTTTGAATCCAGATTCTTGCAAGATCAAGATATCCACTCCTTTGCTGCAAAGTGCTTGAGCAGCGAAGCCTACCCAACAACCTTGGAAAAGGTGAAGTCTCATTTGATCAAGAACTACTTTTTGGGTAAGGTTTACCAAGACAAGAAGTTTGGTCTAACTTCAGCTGCTGCAACTCATTCGGCTCTATTCACCGCTGCAAAGGAAAAGAAGGCTTTGGTCTATTCTGTCTTTGGTGGTCAGGGTAATACCGATGACTACTTTGAAGAGTTGAGAGAAATTAACCAGATTTACAATGGTTTAGTCTCTGTCTTCTTGCTCAAGGTTCAATCCAAGATCCAATCTTTGATCTCATCCACCTCCGACCTTGACAGAGTTTACACTCACGGTTTCGATTTGATCAACTGGTTGGAAAAACCAGAACAAACACCAAACACTGAACATTTGTTATCTATTCCAGTCTCATGTCCATTGATCTGTGTCATCCAACTGTGTCACTACATCATCACCTGTAAGATCATGGGTGTTTCTCCAGGTGAATTTAGAGATATCCTGCAAGGTTCCACCGGTCACTCTCAAGGTATAGTCACCGCCGTTGCTCTTGCTTCCGTTGACTCTTGGGAATCGTTCGAAGTCCAAGCTTTGAAGGCTGTTGAGTTCTTGTTCTACCTCGGTGTTAGATGTCTACAGGCCTATCCATCAACCTCCTTGGCCCCATACACCGTCAAGGACTCTGAAGAAAACGGTGAAGGTAAGCCGGGTCCTATGTTGTCCATCAGAGATTTGTCCTTGGAACAAGTGTCCAAGTTTGTCGACCAAACCAACCAGCACTTGCCAGAGGCTAAGCACATTGGTATCTCCTTGGTCAACGGTGCTAGAAACATGGTTGTTACTGGTCCACCTGAATCCCTCTACGGTCTGAACTTGAACCTGAGACACGCCAAGGCTCCATCCGGTCTAGAGCAGGCCAGAATCCCATACAGTGAAAGAAAGTTGAAGTTTTCCTCAAGATTCCTACCAATCATGTCTCCATTCCACTCCAAGCTTTTGGCTCCTGCCACTGATAGAATCATTGCCGATCTGAAGAACTCCGGTTTGGAGTTTGAACAGGCCGACATCAAGATCCCAGTCTATGACACTTTCAACGGTTCTGACTTGAAGTCATACAAAGGCTCAGTCTCTGCTAGAATGATCGAATTGATCACCCTATTGGCCGTCAACTGGGAAACATGTACCAGCTTTGATGCCACCCACATCTTGGACTTTGGTCCAGGTGGTGCTTCAGGTTTGGGAGTTCTCACCCACAGAAACAAGGAAGGTACCGGTGCCAGAGTCATCGTTGCAGGTGCTTTGGATCTTGTTGGTGAAGATTCCGAATTTGGTTACAAGCAGGAGATCTTTGATATCAAGACTACATCTTTGAAGTTTGCTCCAAACTGGTTGAAAGAATACCAACCAAAGCTTGCCAAGACTAAGGAAGGTAAGGTTTATGTCGACACCAAGTTCTCCAGATTGTTGGGAAGAGCTCCGCTGATGGTTCCAGGTATGACTCCAACCACCGTCTCTCCAGACTTTGTCGCTGCCACCATCAGAGCAGGATACCATATCGAAATTGCCGGTGGTGGTTATTTCACTCCAGCCATGATGGAGAAGGCTCTAAAGCAAGTTGCCGATCAGATCACTCCAGGTTCAGGTATTGGTATCAACTTGATCTACGTCAACCCAAGAATGCTACAATGGGGTATCCCACTGATCAAGGAACTAAGAGAAAGAGGTTTCCCAGTTCAGTCCATGTCCATCGGTGCTGGTGTCCCATCCCTTGACGTTGCCTCCGAGTACATTGAAACTTTGGGTCTAACCCACTTGGGTTTGAAGCCAGGCTCTGTCGATGCCATCAACCAATGTATCACCATTGCCAAGGCCCATCCAAACTTCCCAATTGTCTTGCAGTGGACCGGTGGTAGAGGTGGTGGACATCATTCCTACGAGGATTTCCATCAACCTCTTCTACAGATGTACGCCAAGATTAGAAGATGTCCAAACATCATTCTGGTTGCAGGTTCAGGTTTCGGTTCAGCCGAAGACACCTACCCATACTTGACAGGTTCCTGGTCTTTAGAGTTCAACTATCCTCAGATGCCATTCGATGGTGTCTTGTTCGGTTCAAGAGTTATGACTGCTTTGGAAGCCAAGACCTCCCCAGATGCAAAGAAGGCAATTGCCTCCTGTGCAGGTGTCCCTGATGCCCAATGGGAAAAGACCTACAAGAAGCCAACCGGTGGTATCTTGACTGTTAGATCAGAGATGGGTGAACCAATCCATAAGATTGCCACTAGAGCCGTTGTTTTCTGGAAGGAGATGGACGACACCATCTTCTCCTTGCCAAAGCCTAAGTTGATTGAAGCAATCAAGAAGAAGAAGGACTATATCATTGGTAAGTTGAATGCCGACTTCCAAAAACCATGGTTCGGTAAAAACGAACAGGGTGTTTGTGACATCCAAGACATGACCTACGAACAGATTGCAAAGAGATGCGTTGAGTTGATGTACGTTAGAAAGTCCCAAAGATGGATCGACGTTTCGTTGAGAAACTTCACCGGTAACTTCCTGAGAAGAATCGAAGAGAGATTCACCACCAAGTCTACCGTTTCTGTCATTCAAAGGTTTGCCCAACTGGACAAGCCAGATGGAGCATTGCAGGCTGTCTTTGAAGCCTACCCTGATGCAAAGACCCAGTTGGTCAATGGTGAAGATTGTGATTACTTCCTTGCCCAATGTGCTAACCCTTCTCAAAAGCCTGTTCCGTTTGTTCCAGTCCTGGATGAGAGATTCGAGGTGTTCTTCAAGAAGGACTCCTTATGGCAATCCGAAGACTTGGAAGCCGTTGTTGGTGAGGACGTTCAAAGAACCTGTATTTTGCACGGTCCTGTTGCCGCCCAGTTCACCAACAAGGTTGACGAACCAATCAAGGAGATCTTGGACTCTATCCACGATGGTCACATTGAAAGGCTAACCAAGGATGTCTACCAAGGTGATGCTTCAAAGATCCCAGTGGTTGAATACTTTACCGACAAGAACCCAGCTTCTGTCACCTCCGTCGCTGGCGTCACCATCACCAAGTCTGCCACTGAAGATGTTTACTCCATTGATTCTGAAGCTTCATCGGTTGATTCTGAAGCTTGGTTCAAACTGTTGGCTGGTCCAGAGTTGAGCTGGAGGCATGCCTTCATCTCTTCCTTGATCAGTGTTCAAGGTTACAACCACGTTGCCAACCCTGCAAGAAAGGTTTTATCACCAGCTTCAAACCTGATCATCAAGGTTGCCTATCCAAACATTCCATCAAAGACTACCATTTCTGCCTTTGAGCCAATCAAGGGTCAATCAAAGAAGGTTGTTGAAGTTTCAGCTTCTGGTTCATCCATCAAGCTGCAACTGATCGAGCACAGAACTGCTGATGGCAGTGCCATCCCATTGGAGCTAATGTACGCTTTCAACCCATCTGACGGTTTTGCACCAATCTTGGAAGTCATGGAAGGTAGAAACCAAAGAATTAAGGAGTTCTACTGGAAGGTTTGGTTTGGTGTTGCTTCACCTGTCGACTTGGACTTTGACGTTGCTGCAAAGATTGATGGTGGTTCCATGGAGGTTTCTCCAAAGGCCATTGCCGAACTTACCCATGCCGTTGGAAACTCTTGTGAGTACTTCGTTCCAAGAGCCGGTAGAGACCAACTTGCTCCAATGGATTTCGCCATTGTCATTGGTTGGAAGGCCATCATGAAGGCCATCTTCCCAAAGACCGTTGATGGTGACATTTTGAGATTGGTTCACTTGTCCAACGCCTACAAGATGCTACCTAACGCTGAACCATTGAAGGTTGGTGACAAGGTTTCATCGGATGCTGAGATTATCTCTGTTGTCAATGGTGATACAGGTAAGACTGTCGAGGTTGTTGGTACCATCTACAAAGATGGTGCTGCTATCATGGAGGTTACATCTGCTTTCTTCTACAGAGGTACTTACGATGATTATGCCAACACTTTCCAGAAGACTTCTGAAACTCCAGCTGAGGTCACTCTAGCCACTGCAAAGGATGTTGCCGTTTTGAGGTCCAAGGAATGGTTCCACATGGAATCCAACGAGGTTGATCTGTTGAACAAGACTTTAACATTCAGATGTAACTCTGTCTACAAGTTCAAGTCTAACAACGTGTACTCCTCCGTCATCACCACAGGTCAAGTCTACTACGAATTGTCTTCGAAGGAAGTCAAGCAAGTTGCTGAGATCAGCTACGAAGCTGCTTACTCTCACGGTAACCCTGTTATTGACTACCTAACCAGAAACGGTTCCCCAATCGAACAACCATTGTTGTTTGAAAATGCCATTCCTCTATCAGGTGCTCTTTCAACAAAGGCTCCAGGTTCCAACGAAATTTACGCTGCTGTCTCTGGTGATTTCAACCCTATCCACGTTTCTAGAGTCTTCTCCTCATATGCCAACTTGCCAGGTACCATCACTCACGGTATGTTCTCTTCTGCCTCTGTTAGATCATTGGTTGAGATGCACGCTGCTAACGGTGTCGCTCCAAGAGTGAGAGCCTACAAGGCTACCTTTGTCGGTATGGTTTTGCCAAACGATGAGTTGGCAACCAGATTGGAACACATTGGTATGATCAACGGTAGAAAGATCATCAAGATTGAAACCAAGAAGCTTGAAACCGATGAGGTTGTTCTTGTTGGTGAAGCTGAAATTGACCAGCCTGTTTCCACCTTTGTGTTCACTGGTCAAGGTTCTCAAGAGCAAGGTATGGGTATGGACTTGTACAACTCTTCGCCTGTTGCCAAGGCTGTTTGGGACAGAGCCGATATTCATTTTGTTAGCAACTACGGTTTCTCCATCTTGGACATTGTTAAGAACAATCCAAACGAGCTGACAGTTCACTTTGGTGGTCCAAAGGGTAGAAAGATCAGAGAGTCCTACAAGTCTATGATGTTTGAAACCGTTGATGCTGATGGTACTTTGAAGTCTGAAAAGATCTTCAAGACTATCGATGATACCACTACAACCTTCACCTTCAGATCTCCAACCGGTTTGCTATCTGCCACCCAATTCACACAACCTGCTTTGACTTTGATGGAGAAGGCAGCCTTTGAAGACATGAAGGCTAAGGGTTTGGTTCCTGCCGAATCCATGTTTGCTGGTCACTCTCTAGGTGAATACTCTGCCCTATCATCATTGGCCGATGTTATGCCTATCGAGTCGTTGGTTGACGTTGTCTTTTACAGAGGTATGACCATGCAGGTTGCCGTTCCAAGAGATGCTCTAGGAAGATCCAACTATGGTATGTGTGCTGTTAACCCATCAAGAATCTCTGCCACTTTCAACGATGCTGCATTGAGATTTGTTGTTGAACATATCAGCAAGCAGACAGGTTGGTTGTTGGAGATTGTCAACTACAACGTTGAGAATCAACAATACGTGACCGCTGGTGACTTGAGAGGTCTAGATGCCCTAAACAACACTTTGAACGTGTTCAAGGTTCAAAAGATTGACATTGTCAAGCTTCAAGAGATGATGTCTTTGGAGAAAGTTGGGGAACATTTGACTGAAATCGTTGCCGAGGTTGCCAAGGCAACCAACGCAAAGCCACAGCCGATCGAACTAGAGAGAGGATTTGCCTGTATTCCATTGAAGGGTATCTCAGTTCCATTCCACTCTTCATACTTGAGATCGGGTGTCAAGCCATTCCAAAGATTCTTGATCAAGAAGATTCCAAAGTCGGCCGTCAAGCCAGCCTCTCTGATTGGCAAGTACATTCCAAACTTGACTGCCAAGCCATTCCAATTGACCAAGGAATACTTCCAGGACGTGTACGACTTGACTGGATCCGAAAAAATCAAGTCTATCTTGGACAACTGGGAGCACTACGAATCTGCCTAAACGGTTTATGGCGTTCGCTAGCATCCATCCATCCATCCAATGATATCTGTATGACTTCAACTCGCTTGCAGATTGTGGTAAACCTCAAGTGAATTTTGCATACTTCATATCATTGTGTCTCTTCCCTACCCCCATCCTATTTATCATTTGTGTTTTTATTCCCCCTTTCTTCGTTCCACATCTTAATCTGACAGTTAGTTTGCTTTTTCTCTGTTGAAGGCTATATTTGTGTTTATTTCTGGTTTCAAGTTTTCCATCCTCTCTCTTTTTTGTTTCATCAGGATGAGGATTGATTCATTTTTGCATTCATCGGTTTGTTCATGCTTTTCGTCATCGGGCTTCTTGTTTTCTCTTTTGATTTTCCTACAGGTGAAGTACGTGGTAATACTTTACCTGTTGCGAGGATGAAGTCTTCGTCGACTGAATCTCATGAAAGCATCAATCTTTTGTAACCCTTTTGTATATATCTATATAGTTTTCTTTCCTCCTTTTAATTATTTTATAATCTAGGTTCTCTACACTTGAAAACGTCTTCTTTCAAAAGAGCATATCACTTGGAAGTGTATAACTTGCACCGCCCTAAGACACACGCGCCCCCGTAGCAACTTGCACAGGAAGACGCGTTTTGCTGTTGACCGACCACTCAGTCTCAGCCAACTACGGTTCAACAACAATAGTATCTATCTGTGAAGAGATAAGCTTTCCAAGTTGGCTATTAAACAATCGTCAATCCAACTGACCACTCAATAACCTACCCATTTTGCAATTGAGTTATGTTATGTTATCAGTTTGTTTGAAAAAGTACCTCACCAGACCAACAGCACTATCATCAATCATACCGACTCCGACAGCATCGTTGAAACTAGCAAGACTCAACATGCCTTCACAAAAACAGCAAACTTTGGCCAGATTTTTCGGTGGTGGTAATCCCAAGACCACCAATGAGGTGAAACCGTCCAAGAACGTAGAAACCGTGACGAGCAGTCAATCCGATGACAACAGTTTGAAAAAAAGAGCCAGAGATGAATCTCCACCTTCCACATCCCAATCACCAAAGAAGACGAAAGTTGGCATAGAGGAAGAAAAAGAGAACAGTGCAATACACGATAGACTAGTCAAGGATGCCGAAGCTCTGATCAAGATAGACAAAGAAATTGAAGAAGAAACAGGAGCCAGCCAATTGCCAACTCTAGCAAACGACAAGCCTATCCCATATGCAAAACTATGCGATGTTTTCCAAAAGTTGGAGGAAGAACCAGGCCGTTTGAAAAATCTTGCCATTGCATCCCAGTTCTTTCTTGAAGTCTTACAGTCTTCAGCTATAAAAGATCAAGCTAGAAAAAACCTTGTCGAGGTGACGTATCTGATGATCAACAGGTTAGGTCCAGACTACGAACCAGGTTTGGAGTTGGGGTTAGGTGAAACGTTGTTGATAAAGGCGTTGGCCAGTGGTACCGGAAGATCATCACAACAGATCAAAGCCGACTATAGAGAGTTGGGTGACATTGGAGTCGTTGCACAAAAGTCAAGATCGAAACAGTCGTTGATGTTCAAGCCTAAACCATTGTCCGTGTCTCAGGTTTTCACCAACTTGTCCGAAATTGCAAAATCAACGGGAAATTCATCGCAGGCCAAAAAGATTGGGATCATAAATAAGATGTTGACTTCATGTGAAGGGCAAGAGGCCAAGTTTTTGATGCGTTCTTTGGAAGGCAAGTTGAGAATCAACTTTGGTGAGAAGTCGGTGTTGGTTGCTCTTTCCAAGGCATTCGCCGAACATGAAGCATTGCTAAAAAGTGGGCATAAAAAAATGGCCTCTCCGGATAAGGTTGTTGCTGCTGAGGAGCAAATGAAGGAGGCGTTTTCACAAACGCCCAACTACGAACTCATCATTGATTCAGCCTTGGAATTTGGAGTTGGAAACGTTATGGAGCATTGCACATTGAAGCCTGGTATTCCATTGAAGCCAATGTTGGCAAAGCCTACAAAATCAATAACGGAAATATTGGATCAGTTCCAAGACCAAGAGTTCACCTGTGAGTATAAGTATGACGGTGAACGTGCCCAGTTGCATCTACTGCCGAATGGGGACTTGCGTATCTACTCTAGAAACTCAGAAAATATGACAGAGAGATATCCTGATCTAATCGGTGTCGTTAAAGACTTGAAAGAGTTGAATCCAGGGATTGAATCGTTGATTTTAGACTGTGAGTGTGTTGCTTGGGAAAAAGATACCAACAGAATCCTACCTTTCCAAGTGTTGTCCACAAGAAAGAGAAAGGACGTTCAGGAAAAGGACATCAAGGTTCAAGTGTGTCTCTTTGCATTTGATATTTTGTTGTACAATGGACAATCGTTGATCAGAGAATCTTTGAAAGAAAGAAGAAAGACAATGTTTGAACATCTCAAGGTTATACCAGGCAAGTTCCAATATGCACAGCAGATGAACTCGTCCAACTTGGACGATATCTCCAAGTTCTTGGATCAATCCATGAAGGACGCATGTGAAGGTTTGATGATAAAAACTCTCAATGGTCCAGACTCCTACTATGAACCTTCAAAGAGATCGCGTAACTGGTTAAAGTTGAAGAAGGACTATCTTGATGGTGTCGGTGACTCTTTGGACTTGGTGGTCATTGGTGGATACATAGGTAAAGGTAAGCGTACCGGTTGGTACGGTGGCTTTTTGCTTGCGTCGTACAACCAGGACACTGGCGAGTTTGAGTCGATTTGTAAGATTGGTACAGGATTCAGCGAGGAACTCTTGGCCCAGTTGACTGTGTCTTTAAAACCAACGGAGACTGATAGGCCGCGTGCCTCGATCGTTTACGATAGGGATAACTCCAATGCCCAACCTGACGTGTGGTTCGAACCGGGCGTTCTGTTTGAAGTCAAGGTTGCCGATTTGACGGAGAGTCCAATCTATAAGAGTGGATGTTCGTTGATTGGAGATGGTGGTAAAGGTATATCGTTGAGATTCCCTAGATTCATCAGATTGAGAGATGACAAGGGTGTTGAAGATGCCACTTCTAGTGATCAGATTGTGGATATGTATAGAAGCCAGTCGGGTATAAGCCATTGACTAGAATAAATGTTATCTCTACTTCCTAAACCTTTGAGATTATGATTGAAGTGTTTTTGAAAGCTACTAGCTACAGATCCCGTGCGGCGCTTTGGCGGGCGGGCATTGACGCATGCAGGTGCTTGCATACATTACAGAAATGTGCTACCTAACTACCAAAATCCGTTTCTATTCATAAAAAAGATTTCATAAATCATCGATTAAAACCTATCCTTGTTCGAAAACAAAAAAGGTACTCAGAGTCACAAAGGTAAAAGATAGGAAAAAGAACATGGGAGTCAAAGAAATAGGGGATGAATTAATAAAGTATTCTGAAATAAAAAGTGTCAAGTGAATAAGAGACAACTGGGTAGAATAAAGAGTGGGGTTTGGAAAAACTTGGACCTTGGAAGATCTGAGTTTCTGGATTCATGAGACATAACACAAATTCAAAATATTAGTCGTAATAAGGGAAGGGAGACAGATTGTCTCAACCTTCAAGATCTGAGAGGCAGACTGACAGAATTGCTAATCCTAGGGTTTGTCATTTCAAACCAATGGGACCAATTCCTCGTTTGTTGGCTCTTTCCATGCACCTGGCATTCTCAACCACTTGCTTTCTGGAATTGGGCAGTATGAGTTAGCAGAGATCATCAAACCATCATAGACGGCATAGAAACCACAGATGGAGGTCAAGAAACAGAAGACACCAGAGGCAACCTTACATCCCTCGTGTTCACCGAATGTGGCAATGGTGTATAGCAGCATGAAGAACCAAGCAAAGAAGGTCAAGCAAAACAATGGAACGGTTGACTTGAAAGTGGCAGTCCATAGCAAGAAGGCAAACACAGTCCATGAAGACAAGTAGATACCCAAAGCATTGTCCAAATCCTCAGTCGAGGTGTAATTATCGGCAACACCCAAGACATCGGTAACGATAGCACCAAAGGACATGAAGAAAGCACCAAAGCATAACAACAAGGTTGAACCAAATAGGTTGTTGTCAACAATGGCCCAAATACCGGTGATGATTTGGACCAAACCAGAAGCAAAGAAGAAAGCACCGGATAGAATGGCAGGGTTTGTGACAGAGTTAGCTTGACACAAGATCAAACCCAAGGAGAAGAGAGTGACCGATAGCAAGGTCAAACCTGCAGAGCATGAGGATGGGTATGGTCTCCAGTTGGAAGATTTTCTGTAGTAGGAGACACGCAACAAGCCTGTTCTTGGTGGATAGACGGTGTATGTAGTTGGATTGTTGTTGAACGTTTGAGGGGTGTATGCTGGATCGGTACCCTTTTCAACTGCTGCACCTGGCTGGACAGCAGTATCGGTGTTCGATAGTTGATCGTGATCGTCAGACATTGATGGTTTTGTAACTTTAGAGAATTGTAGATTTTGATTTCTTGAAGTGATGTAATGTTCGCTAAACTAGTGTGTTAGTGGTTGATGAAAAGATTTTCTTTTTTACACTAGCAACTGGAATCTGAATGAAAAGAGGAGGAATCGGTGACCCTTAAATACCAAGATGAGAAGGGAAAGAAGGTTAGTCTAATTGGAAGCTTCGGCCCATGTGTCATGACCTCATCGTCCTTTGGAAGCCGAAACAGACAACAGACTGATTACATGCATTTATCATCACGACACGCAGATTCATCGTACGAATGCAAGTAATTACAGTTCGGAACGATGATCACGTCTTTTTTTTTTCCATGGCTACCAATTTAATACCTCATCTATCTGTTCACCAGAGAAACAACAGGGTTTGAAACGATGGTGCATCTCCTTACCCCCCTTTGTCTTTTGATTGAGAGAAACGAAACATCCCGTTAAGTTCCTTTGACCACATTGCATCATTATATCCGGAGAAGCATGCGGGTGATCGCAGAACGGCACGGAGGCAACGCGGCGGGAAGTCCTCCAGTATCCGATCCATTTTCCAATGAACTGGCAAGCTTGTATGGTGTCAATCTGTCAAAACCAGTCTTAGCACCCCTGTCTTGTTTCACCTAACCTGATCACCATTGGAGGAACTTCTCAGAATGTTCTTTTCTGCTCGGTGCTCTGTGCTCTCCCGGGCCGCCTGCAACTTTTACGCGGCCGTAATGATTGTTGAGCCTGCTTAGCTTGCCTGCCAGTTTGCCTGCCACCACGCCAACGTTTCTAAAGTAACCACAAAAAAACGCATGATTCTCCATGTTTATACGGCTACAATTGGTTGGCAAACAAATTATACGACAACAGCGACTCAAGTTCAAGGCAGACAACCGTTAGGATAAAAACACGCTTTGAATCAATGGGCCTGCTGATGATTACTAATTTTCTAGAAGAGAACAGAATCAGCAGTTCTATCGCTCCAAGTTTCCGAGCGCTCTTTGGAGGAGAGCGAATCGGTGAATGATGGTGTATGATGATGTTTATAAGAGGTTCTTACACTTGTAAGATAACGATTTAATAGGGGTTCTTACAGGTGCTTTACCTATGGGGGGTGCCACCGTCTTGCTCATCCTTTGAATCCCGTTAATCGCTACCACTCTGCTTTTTTGTCTTAGCACTCCTGTCAATTGCTACCACCTAAGTTTCAACAACCCAACATCGTACAACGTCGTAGTGGCAAACTGCCCACTTCTATAAATTCCCAATCTCTCTTACAAGTGAACCAAGTTATCAGACCAGTTTATAGAATCGTACTACCCAAACTCCAGTTTCTGCCCCTGCGTTTACCAGTCTCACTCCCCGCACTTTTACACAATCTACAAAAATGACTCTGGTTTCCTCTAAATACCCGAGCCTCAGGTAATACTGAAGGTAAAACGTCTGTCTATTGTTAAAGGTAAAGCTTTCAAACGTTGGGCCAATGAATAGGGTGAATGCAAAAAAAAAAAAAAAGTCATGCGATTGTACGACTCACATACACACAATAATAATTGCTCGATGGAGATGAGCCGTGTGGTTCCGACCATCCACTTGCTCACATTTTTTCTACCGTATTCCTTTCTTTTCTACTCTTGTATCTTGTTTCAATGTTGATTGAATGGTTAATTATCTGTATCTATCTATCTATTTTGTATTAGCCTTCCGCATTCACCCTACTTGTCGTCCGTCTGCCTTCTGTCCCGACTTTCGACGGAGCCCATTATGATGAGCCAGCTTCAATGTTTTGATCTTCGGCAAAGCTGCTGTTTTCGGCCTCTATACCTTGTGTGAGCTAACCAAAAATCAGATCTTGTCAGAGTCGGTCTGTGGTGTTTGCTTTTCAGAATAAGGTAACAAGTGTTGGAAGAAACAGTTCAGAGATAGATTTAGGTGAGGTCACGTCGAGTCATCAACCAGCTGATTAATTGTAGATTCGCGTGTTGCCAAGCGACTGGCTAGATCAATTCCTATGAAGCAAGAACGCTACAGTGTGTATAAAGAGTGGAAGTTAGAAGGACTGGTTGTCTGACGCTTTGCTGCTCTGCTTTTAGTGTAAGACTTTTACACAATATCTGGACAGCTCTCACGTAGCGTAACGTGCTTCTCGTCTCCATCTCCTGCAAGACCGCAATCTTCAAAGCATGATAAATGTCTAAGCCATTGCAGGAGCAGGAGATCGATAGATATTGGCAACAGTCATCATCATCACCAGTTGACAACAAGCCGTTGGAAGCTGCTAGGAGTTTAACACTCCCCAGCCAGAAAAAAAGTCACATGAGCAGACAGAAAATAAAGACGCCGCACGTCAAAAATCACCGCCTCTGATCTAAAAGTCTAATTTTAAAGTTCTATTGTTTCTATGCATATCTCTCATGCATATTCCGCTCCTGCGCACAAATTGCCGACTGAAAACCCTCTACAACTCTTCAACAACAGGGTCAAGAATGCCAACCAAGCAGAGACAAATAGTTGAAGTTTGATGTTCTTGTTTGCAATTGAAAAACTGATTACCAATTAGGCAAGGTCAACTTTTGATTCATGAAGCTGTCTACAATACCAAATAGATTGAAAAAATTCACACGTTTCCCCGCCCCGCCGTCGGCAATTCAATATTAGAACCAAAAAAAAAAAAAACTGTCAAAGTTGAGGTACGTGTCAGCTTATTTTTCACCGGTCAGTCCCAGTAAGCGGTGTGTATTGATTGATAGATCATGTTCAGTACTTACTACCCAAACAGAGACTTCAAGGCAAAGGAAACCCTCTAATTTATTCGAACATTCGAGCAGCCCTAGAATAGAGAACCGAGGGGTTTTTCTGTTCTTCTGATTATAAGTGTCAATTCAGAAAAAGAATGCAACAAAGTGAGCCCAGCCTCAAACGCAGCCGAAGTGAGTCTGAGCAAACCCCACAATCTTCTTCCATCACAAGACTAGTGCCCAAACCAGTTCTTCCATTTGCACCTCTAAGACAGGATGAACGGCTCTACTACTTGAAACTACTCAATGATCAATACATCAAACTCCGGTTGAAAAATTCAATAGGAAGATCAGTCATCAAAGAGTATGAGGTTGCCAGTGGTTCAAAAAATAAGATGGAATACGTCAGTGGCATCAAGAGGTTGATGTACAATCTAAGCAAGTTTGGTAAGGAGGTGGACCCTTCCAAGGTTACCATCAATAAGAAAGCCAAGCTGGACGCTCCTTCATTGCTGGATATGTTGAACAAGATCTGTATCGATAAAGAAACGTTGCTTCGACACGGGTACATAATGGACGTTCCTGAAACCAGCAGCAGACCAAAGGACAAGACAGAGTGCGCACACTGCAAAGTCACTTTTTTACTCTCTTCCGAATTTGAAAAAGGTGATGACACCAGTAACAACAGGACAACGTGTAAATTTCATCCTGGAAAGTTCAAAACAACCTTGAATTCAAACTTGACCAAGTACAACCACCAATATTCAAACAGATACCATTCCTGCTGTGAGGAACCGGTAGGCTCTTCGGAAGGTTGTCAAACACTAAACCATCACGTTTACAAACTCACGGATCCTTCAGAGATGCACCACGTCAAACCGTTCGACACAGTCTCATCCATAGCAGATACCCTATATGATCCATTAGCCTCGTCAGAAGCAACATCAACCCCACTGAAGGCAGTAGGGTTAGACTGTGAGATGTGTTATACTTCCCATGGGTTTGAGCTGATGAAACTCAGCGTTGTCTCGTTTCCCCAGGGTACAATGATACTGGATACAACTGTGAAACCAACCGGAGAGATAATCGACTTGAATTCGCATGTCTCCGGTGTGACCAGTATACCTGCTGATGCACCCACTTTTGAACAGATACGTGAACAACTGACCACTCTGATAGATCAAGACACTGTACTTGTTGGGCATGGATTGGAGAACGATTTGAACGTTTTGAGACTCGTCCATGGCAAGATCGTTGATACTGCCATTCTATACTCTGAAAACTCTGTTGATGTTAGAAGAAAGGATCCATTGAAAAAGCTCTCCTGGAAGTACCTCAGCAAGAGGATTCAAGGTGGTGAGCATGATTCGTTGGAGGATGCGGTTGTTCCCGTGTTGATCGTGTTGAAGAATCTTGAGACCAGGCATGCAATGCTGAAGGATGGGGAAAGAGAGACTAATACTTGAGAAGTGAAGAAAGGATTACATTAAGAAAGAAATTTTAGATCGTAACGTAACATGCAAAAGAGTACAACCATATCCAAAGAGAAGTTTCAGACCAAACTGCTCAAACTCAATCTTTCCAAAAACATTGACAAGTCATCCTTTCTCAACTCAATCATCGCGCTTTCGAAACTGTCGATCCTAGCCTTTGCACCGGTACTGTTGGCAATCTCCTGGAAAGCCAATGAGAAAGTATTCAAGACTGTAATTTGATCCTCTTCGTTCTTTTTCATCTCAACCTCCGAATTTTCCATTCCTCTAACGTTTGGATACTTTGGAGGCAACCCACAAACCAAGTAGGTGTTAGTCGAAGCATCCAACGAAGCGATGACTAAAGGTAACAGGCTTTGATCTAGTTCGGCACATGCCTCAAGAATCCAATTCCCCAGTTTTGTCAATATGAGAGGGTTCTGGAACAGTTTGGCCGAAGCGCTTAACGTCTTGATGTCCATTGCATCATTCTCGGTATCGTTCGAACCTCCTCCAATTGCCGTGCCCCTCTGTGATGGTCCACCACCACCGGTGGATCCTCCTCCTCCAATACCAGAAGAGGAAGCATGATGATTCATAATTGATCCGCCCGAATGTTCTTTCAAGACAACAAGTCTGAAAATCCCCAGATTCTTGATCATCTTCTTTTGAAACACTTCAAATCCTTTGTTGAATATAAGTTGCTGTTGTAATTTTGCAATCTTCAAACCCTTGACAATATCCTCAAATTTTGCCAATGCATCGTACGACTTCCAAAAGTTAGAGACAAACTGTGATTCTCTCTTTTGAATTAGTGAACCAATGTCTTTACCATCCGAAATGGAGGACGAATCTTCATCCTCCGGTGTTGAAGGATCTCCATTTGGTTTCTGCGAGTTGAGATTCGATCCGTCGTTTGCATCGTATTCGAGCAATGCAGTAATTGCCTCTGCATAATCGCTTGCACTGACAGAACCATGAAATCCAAAGTTTCTCAGAAATCCATCCCTTATTATGTCCGTCAATCCAAACTGCGGAAGGTTCTTGTTGAAAATCTGATGAAGCTTCTTCTTCAAGCTGATGTCCAAGTAATGCCAGTTCTGGCTTGCTTGGGTTAACGATATTCCCATTCTTGCAAACATCGTGTTTAGTTTCTTCCTTCCTCCGTTCGTGTACAGTTGTAATTTTGAATTGACATAGTTCGAATAGAAGAATGCATTGTACATGCTCCAATGACGCAGAAGAAACAACGTGTAGTCTTTCTCTATGTATAACGCCTTGTTGTCTGCCTTTTTTCCTCTGTTGTTATCCAGCGAGGAATCCTCGTTGTTGCTTCGCTGTTGTTGTTCCTGGGATAGTAGGACCGAGGTATGTTGTAATCTGTTGACTTCTTCTTTGAGCAGCGGAACAAGGTTCTCATAGATGTTGTTGAAGTTGGAGCTCAAAGAGGTGGTACCCACAATAGTGAGCCATAAATAGTCAATGTTCGTTTCACCAATGGTTGATATGAGTGAGTACGTCTGTAATGCCGCCGATGTTGCGACCGTTGTTCCTTGGTTGTAGTATTCTTCAATGGTTTTCTCGTTGTTTGAAATCATCTTCCTTCTACTCTTCTTCGATGACGGTTGATCAGAAGTTGCCGTCCTTTTCCTTGACCCCTCAAGGACCTCCTGTTCGTCGTCATTGTCTGTATCGCCTAACTCCTCAACCTCTTCCTCTTCTTCTTCTTCGTCCTCTTCTTCGTCTTCACTATTCACGTTGATCAACACCTGGTATGCTGCCTTCTCGCTGGTAAGTTCATTCTCACTAGACCCATCGTCAAAGCAGTTGATCATATGAGATCCAAACAGATTGTCCAGATTCCAAGGCCTATGACCATCAATCACGTATATTTTCCTATTCAACTTCACAGCATGTCCTTCCAACGTTGAATCGGGAGTCACTGGAGCAGCCATGGAGTAGTATTCTTGGTTGAGATGCTGATTGACGTCAATCTCAAGAAAACTTTCGAGGTCCACCATGGAACCACATCCCACCAGTAGGATGGTGGAGATGCTATCGTCAAGCTTTGTATATTTTGTCTTTAGATCGTTGTATCCCACAACCGGAATTAGTTGAAACACTATTAGGTGTCTCTTGAGCAAGGTTGATAACATCTTGCCTGCGCAAATGGCATCCACGTTTAAGCATGAAACGAATATGACTAGCTTACATGTGGAGTGTGTGAGAGAGGTGTTCTTAATCTCCTCGAAAGTCTTTAGGAAGTCCCTTGGTGTCAAAATCATGGTGGCCTATGTTATTGATTGAGGTCTTCGGGTAATGTATTATGTACCAAGCTGAAGAGTATTGTAAGTGGAGCTAGATATAGCTTCTGTGATATGGAAGCTTTTCGATAGATTGGATGCCTATCCTATTTGAAAAACTGTGAATTCAAAGGCAGGTGGGTTGGAAAGAGGGCCAAAGAGAGCAAGACTGAGAACGATAGGTTTTTCAGGTTTTCGGATGGTGCCTCAAAGTGATTGATATCAATCCCAGCAAGTTCACCTTAGAATAGCTAGTTGGTGGTCTCCAAAAGAGGTAAGAATCACGGCTGGTCGTGATGCCAAAATGCTACGCGTTTGTTTTCTCTTCAGAAGTGAAATTTCAATGGGTGCAAGTGTGTCACGTGACCATTTAGCACGTGATGCTTATGTTGAGGATGGTAATGGTGATGGTTTTTTAAACTGTTGGTACTGCTGCTGGTCATTGAGATATTGTTTTCGTCATTTATTAACTATATATACACAAGAGAAGGGATAGATGATGAAGGTAATGATGATGATGGTTTTAAAGGTGGTTGGTATGATGCGGTGATGTGGGGGCGATGCTGAAAGAGAAAGATAGTAATGAAAAGATAAGAAAGCTGATCGGTAGATCAATCAGGAGATAGGCATACGGATACCATCGATGAAGTCCTTGATCTTGTGAACATACTTGCCGTGTTCCCAGAGTAGGAATCCCTCGGCTTTGATATCGTTCTTCTCAACACACATACACTTGAGATAGACCAAACTGAGAATCTTTAGAGTTGTATAGTCTGGCTGAATCGCATTCACCGTTATTTCATCAATCATGTTGGCCACCAATCTCAAGTTTTGAGCCTTATTCCAGATCTGTAACAGTAAAGAGTTGTAAACGTCGATGTTGAAACCATACTCGTAGACATGTATGCTTTGCTTTCTCTTTATGTAATCAACAAGAGACAGCGTCTCTTCTAAAGAGTCAAAATCGTGCGTTAGCGAATTGAGACAAAACTTGATTAGAATAGGTAGGGTATGTGTATCCAGTTTGGGAGAGGATGGATCTAACAAGGACTGTTCTGAGATTTGGCTGACCGACTGTTCAAAAGTAGGATCGGTTTTCTTTTCGCTTTTTGCATTCTTTTGCACCAGTAGCTCTTCCGTGAACAGGACAAACGGAGTCAACACTTTCTGCTTGATAAAAGAGACCATCTGCTGATTATTCACTATCTGGGTATTGATGTATTCGAACGTTGGTTGCAATGCGTTCAGCAGCTGTTGTTCATTATTGTTGCGCTCAATAATGGCTTGCTTAGCGCCATTCAACGAGGAAATCTGAGACAATGAAAAACTACGCTTTGACGGAAGTTTCAACTTGCTCTCTTCACTTTGAAACATTGGATCCAAATTGGCAAGGGTTTTCAATGAGCTGGTAACACTAACCGATCCAGTCGTCTTCATCTTTTCCAAATAGCTGAATATGTTATGGAATGATTTTTGCTCCTCGACTGAGGTCAACTCTCTCTTTTCTGCCTGAACCTGTTCGTATCCGTCAAAGAAATGGGAGTACGACTTATCCTGTAGGAGCCTATTGAGAATGGATGGGTCATCTCGGGCTGCTTTGGTAACTTGCCCTATTGTACCTGCAGAGAATTTGTTTGGGGAGTTTGAGAGCAATCTTTTGAACTCAATGGAAGCATGTTTGTTTCGAAGCATATTTTGGACTGCCTTATGTGATTTACCTAAAGATGGATCGGTTAAATTGAAGGATCACCGATATGTGAATTGTGAGAAGAAAGAGAGGTAGGAATATAAATCAAAGAGAGAAGCATCTATCGGGACACATTTCTACATATTCGATGTATACATGTTTTTTTTTTGAATTTTTCACTCTTTGGGAAGAGGATGTGCACTCTACGAGAGGCAGAGCAAAGCTGCTTGTACCATGACAATCACACTGCTGATACCTTTGTATGAGTTGACCTCTTTCCGTCTAGATCAGATTATTCTTCATAGTTATTAATTATATGAAGTATCCTGCTGGCTTTGTAGAAGGAAACATACACTAGGTTTACTTAGTACGGATAAGTATTCTTTGATTTCTCATGAAATTCTTTTGTAAACGCTTGGTTTCTTCATGTTAACATACAAAACGATGCACATCTATATACAGACAGACAAAACACCTAATTTCCATTGTCTTGTGCTGGAAAATCAAACCCATCAGGGGGATGTAGTAGTGGTAGAACCCCAATTTTTCAACCTAACAGAAGTACAACTCTTCTATCCTTTGCAACTCAGTGAATTGGGAAGATTTGGTTAGTTTCAGTCACCGTCAACCTTTGGTGGTATCAGAACATACCCAAACCTCTAACCCGATTGATCTCTCTCCCTCCATCGTCACCATCATTATTTTTTCGTCTTGACCTGCTTATGGATCACAGGGAGTAACCTCGCAGCATGATAGTTTATTGGTGATTTGACAGGCTTAGGGGCCTTTGCTCCGCTACCCATACATTTCTTGAAACCTAGCTCAATCTCTTGACAGGCTGGAGCACCTTCACCTCCAGAGGATGCCCAACATGAGAGCATCTGGGAGAGTAGGACGACACATGGGTTGGCCTGTTGTTTGGCAACAAGGTTTTTCACCTTGAGCCTTTTCAATGGTGGGAGGGCAGGTGTGGTGTTTCCTCTCATCTTCTGATTGATAGACTGATATGATAAAAGCGAGAGTCTCTCAAATGTTAGTGAAGACAGTTCAATGATCGTTAAGTAGCTAGTTAGTCGATGGTCAGGTCAAGTATATAGTCAAAGTTACTCTCTCTGTTGAAGCGATCAAGCGTTGGAAAATAAGTAACAAAATTCTATTATGCAGTTCATTACGTAAGTCTTTTTTACCCGGCAGACGCGGACAAAAACAATTTTGCGTCGATCGACCTAAACTTGATAAAGACATTCTCTCTGCCGAACTGTTCAATAGATACATTATAGTATACCACTAATATCACTACTACTTTGACATTTGTCTCCTTCTTTTTAATCATCACTCAGTCCCCTTGATATCATTACTTAATAGACATTGACCTCTCCTCTTTATTCTTGGTATTCAGGAGACTTTATTGCTATCCTTCACCTTCTGCAAGCGATCTCCATTGCTCCTTTAGATAATAGATAGACTTATCGGCACCGTTTTGGTACACTACACTAAATACGTACAAATGTCGACTTCCCCAACCAGCATCAACAACAGCAGTGAAGAACCGCCGGCTACATTGGACTCTCAGCAATTGTCATCTTCATTGCCTCTCGATGCAACACCCTCCCTTCGATTGCCACCAACAGCATCTGAAACACCCTCCGAAACGCCAAAGAGATCGCGTAGCATAGAAGATCTGAATGCGGAGGAGGGTGCTGATGCTAATGTCGCTAACAATTCCACCATAGAATCTACGATTAGGCACAAGATACAGCGAATTGACGGTCCTACTGCATCACCTTCCCCCTCGGAAGAGGGTCTTTCCGTTGGTAACGATTTCAAGTTTGAAAAAGAGTCTTCAGAGTCTTCAACGAACAACGAGGACGAAACTGAGAACGGTGTTGTTGCCGTTGATGGTGATGATAATGATGAAGAAGATTCTGACCAATATGATTCTGGTGATGACTCCGATATGGAGGGCTCAATAGCAAGCTCTGACTCTGACCATGGACATCCTACATTGCACCCTCAAAACGAACAATTGTCTTTGATGGAGTATGATTTCTCCTCAACGGCTGAAGACTCAAGTGAAAAAGAAGGTGACTACGACTATCTTCATATCATAGATGGTTTTTTGACGCAGGTCCCCACCCCACAACTACACGAAATTCCAGTCACAAGGCTAAACTGTTCACATGCGAGAGCATTTTTGAAGTCATACGGTCAAACAAAATTTTTTGAAAAGTTGGAAACTGTCCTTCCACAGGTACCATCCGGTGAGGACCTACTACGACTAACAAATCTCTTGGGGTACCAACCAAGGTTTGCAGAGAGGTTCAATGAGGACAGAGACAAACCGGAGTATTTCTCCAAAAAATGCATCTTGCTTCTACTAAAGGCAATCAACAGAGTAATCAAGATAAGAACCCGCCTCCCATCCTTTCATAAGATTGCTCATGTTGCAGATGCCCTCCATAAAGCTCAAAATGTTTTAGTTCTAACAGGTGCAGGTATCTCCACATCACTTGGAATCCCCGATTTTAGATCCTCGCAAGGTTTCTACTCAAAGATGAAAAATCTTGGTCTAGATGATCCACAGGACGTCTTTTCTCTTGAAGTGTTTCGTGAAGATCCAACCATCTTTTACTCTATAGCACACATGATCCTCCCACCGGATAATGCATTTACACCGTTGCATGGTTTCATAAGATTGTTACAGGACAAGGGAAAGCTATTGAGAAACTACACACAAAACATTGATAATTTAGAAGCCAATGCTGGTGTCCTGCCGGAGAAACTGGTTCAGTGTCACGGTTCTTTTGCAACTGGATCTTGCGTCACCTGTCGCTACAAAGTTCCTGGTGAGGTCTTATATGGAAACCTCAGAAGGCATGAGATTGCATATTGTCCATTTTGTGAACCTGAAAGGATGGCAATCAGAGAAAAACTGGACAGGATGGAAAACGAGGGGACGTATTCAAGGAGGTTCGAACATGCCAATTCTTTTGGTGTGATGAAACCAGACATTACCTTTTTCGGTGAGGATTTGCCAGAAAGATTCCACGGTACGATCAAAGAAGACGCTGAAAAATGTGATCTTTTGATTTGTATCGGTACATCTTTAAAGGTTGCTCCTGTTTCCGAGATTGTCAATATGCTTAAAGGTGATGTTCCTCAGATTCTAATCAACAAGGATCCCATCTCACACTGTGAATTTGATGTTGATCTGTTGGGATACTGCGATCAGGCTATAACGTGGCTATGTGGGAAACAGTTGGGTTGGGAGATCAACCATAAAGATTTCAAAAAAATCTTAGAGTCTGGGTTGGAGTTAGACTTGGTTGACGAAAATGGTGGATGTTATGAGGTTACCGATGCCGCCTATAGGGCAACCATGCAGCGTATGAAAGAGGAGAAGGATGAAGAGAGAAAGAGGTTGATCTTAGAGCAGGAGGAAAAGAAGAAGAGTGATGGTTTTGTGGGGATTGTTGCCGCTTCAACTTAGTAACTTAGTGTCTTTTTTCTTGTACAATCATCTTACAAATGATGCCATTATCGTTGTCACTTATCTGACGTGTACATTAAAGATTACATATTTTAGATTGATAAATTTTGTACACAATATTTTATAACTTGCGTACCTTTACCGAACGTGCTTGTTCAAATCCCTCTCGGTCCTTCCACTACCAATGAATCCAGCAAGGTAACCAAACGAACTGTCCTTGATGTTTCTCGCATACACGGCATCAAGATCAACCTCATCCTTGTGAACCTTCATACCGCCAGTGAAAACCCCAGTGTTGCTTGCATCAATGGTCGTGAAATCCGTCTCATCTTCCTTGTATCCACCTGAAAGGTAGTCGGCCAAATAAAGGTACGACTCATCATTGAGCAGTCCATTTTCATAATCGTCATCCAAGGAAGCCATCGAGGGGTGAGATGGAAAAACGTTACCATTGGATTGCAAAAACTTACCAATAATCTCTCCCTGAGTATTATTCAGCGCTGAGCAAAGCGAGCTGTCGTTGTCTAAACTTTCGTCGTCCTGTGAAATCGAGTTGAGTCTAATCCTTCCGAGGTTATGGATTATGCCTGCATCGTTACTCTCGTGGGCAAAAGTAGCTGATGGATACTCTCTAGGTGTGTAAAACACATCCGGTAACGGTTTCGACCGTTTCTCATTCTTGCTATCTTCTGATGAAGTACCTGAGAGATCGAACTCACCAGTCAAATCAGGCATGGACATGTTGAATGAACTGTTCGACAAATCGATCGAGGAAAACATATCCTTGGTGACATGTTCTGTGATGGTATCAACACTATTGCTTGCCTCTAGCGTGGTTTCTGCAGACTGTTCGCCCGTCACACTGGAGGAGAATTTGTCGGTAGGTGCTTCCCTTGGAGTATAGAAAACATCCACCGACTCGTTGTCCCTATGAACTTGACCTGTACACCTTTTTGGTTCTAATGTTGGGTGTTGTATGCTTGACTTTGGCTTGATCTCAGCTGCTGTTTTGACACCTGCAGCTAACACTCGGTATGCACTCTTACCAACATTATAGTTCACAGACGCCTCGCGTTCAGTTGATGGAACGGTAGGGGACATTACATCCACTGGAGTAGTAGCATTCAAGCCGGAAACATATCCTGACGGTTTCCTGTTTGTCACTCTGTTGACCAGCAGTCCATCTGTGACTGTGTTTTCCCTACTTGCAACAACTGTCCAGTTACCCCTTGTATCATCTTCTGAAGTTCCCAGTGTTTTGTTGAGATTGTTCAAACGTGCAACAGTGCTTGGTGAATAGATCAATCCAGCATGATCAAGAGGAGCTTTTGGAGGTTCTGTCACAGCTCTGATTCCATTCTGTTGTAATTCCTTCTCACGCTTCTCTCTAAGCTGTCTTAGCTGTTTGATGTAGGAGAGAACGTCAAAACTCAGGACAGGTTTTAGGGGTGGCACATCAGGCAACTTAGGCTGGTGATAAACAAAGTGGCGGTGCTGCTGTGGTGAATGTTGTGAAGAATGCTGCAATTCTTTGTGTTGTTCATTGTTATGCAACATTGGATTCTCTTCTTGCTGGTGCTGGTAAGGTTCATAAGGATCAGAGAACTCCTCGCTGATAATTGATGAAAAACAGTCGTCTTGATGGACAGGATCAATGACAACTGAACTCTGCTCGTGATTTTCAATGTCTTCAAACTTGACATCAACGGCAGGCTGAAATTCATCAGAGGTCTCATCTGCTTTAACTTGATCATCCCTGGCTGAAATGTCAGTCAACTGATTAGCAGTATATGTTTCTGCAACTGGGAACGCAAAAGCCTTAGTGATTAGAAGACTCGAAGAGCCATTGCTTAGATCAGCAGCTGCATCCACACCACTGACGGTCTCATCTTCAACAGGGTTGTGGGAGCTCTCAGCATGAACCTTGCTACGGTCATATGACGGTGGTATCGCAATTCCGACATCTTGATCCATGGGTTGCATTATTATGTCGCTATCATTGTACCTGTGGGTGGGAGGAACGTCAACATTGATGGACTTCTCGCCACTTAGGAACAACTCGCTCAGCCTCTTCTTTGCCAACGGATGCTTTCTAGGAGGAGCATTGGAGCCATCGTTTTTCATTGTCTTCCTTTTAGATTTTCCTCCAAACAACCTGCTGAAGAAGCCAGGCTTCATCTGCTGGCCCTTTTGGGATTTGCTGTTCCTTATTGATGATACACGCTTTGTTATTTTGGTTGAACTAACTCTGTTGTTATTGCTGCTTCCCTTCATTAGGAGATCCAAAGAGCTAGCTGATGATCCGCTCTTCTTCACGTTCCTCACCTCATCTTGTATTTCTTGTTCCTTTCTGGCATTGTCGAGTCCTATCCTTATGTTTGAAAACTCTTTGTTTTGTTCGTCGTCGGTGACCTGTAAGACGCTCAAAGTCTGTATCACCAGCTCCCTCTTTCTCTGCATTAGTGATTTGCTCAACTGTGGATTGTCATAGCTGAGATAACCTGTCATCATTTCAAAAACTTGTGGAAGTAGAGAGGCTGTCAGCATGTTCTTGTCTAGTGTATATTCAATCATTTCTGTGATTCTGGTGACTCCTTTCAACTGAATGGTTTGATCATCCAAGAATTTCAAGGAGATAACCCCAAAGAGGTCATTCGTGTCGAGGATCTTTGCATCGATCGGCATGTTGAGGAAAACTGCAAAAGGTGACCTCACCTCTTCCTTGTGATACGTACTAACCTCGTGTGCGGTATAATAGATTGATCTCTTGGCGAGGGATGACTTGAACAGATGGAAAGGTTGAGACTTGTTCAAGATTTTAGCCTTGTTGATAATCTCAATCACATAATTTCCAGAAAACCTTTCAATCTTATAAGTGCCTATTGACAGATCATCGATGAATTGAATGTAAGATTCGTTGTTGAATTGATAATGCTGGGCAGAAACCTTGTCAATTTTAATCCACCTGTGAACTTTCATCAATGGTAGTTTGGAAAATGGAACTTCATTAACCAACGAGTGCATCAGGACATCGGCAATTGAAGGTTTATGGACCTGTTCTTTGACTGCCCTTATGCGATCATTCAACAGATCAACGTAGTATTGATCATCAACAATCTCCAAGAATAGGATGTGGTCGCTGAATATGATGATAACACCATTGTTTTTGATCGATTTGGATAGTACATTCTGAACATCAAACACGGCAACCACACGCCGCGTTAGCCAACCGTACTGTAGTTCTGCTGGCCAATCGCTTGCTAGTTCAGTCAAAATCTTTCCAGTTGGTGTGAAAATTCTGTGGTTGTAAGGTTTGAGCTTGTCACTTCCAAAGGAGACTATTGTGTTCAAGCATGATTGGTAGTACTCATCAACCTGGGGCTTCAATGATGCAGACCACTTTTTCGTTTCCATTAATCTATTGAGAATCATCTGGATCTTTGGCAAGTTCAAGGAGGAATATATAATTGATTCAATAATAGCCTTGTCGTATGTTATTTCACTTTCGTATCCGTTTTCTTTCAAATCCATTATGAATGCTTCAAACTGGCTTTGGAAGTTTTTCGTTGCAGCTTCATGTCTCATTTGTGCTTTGTAGAAGTAAGGAACTGTGGTACCACTTGCTTTCATTAATTCGTAGCTACCATATGGAGCTGCCAGTTGTAACATATCTAAATATATGCAATTGATTCTTGTGACCTCATCGATGGTTGGTGGGAAGATTTGATTCAACTTTGCACTTGTGTAGTTTCTAATTTTGCCTTCGAGAACCTTCACCCTCAAGGGTATCAAGAACTTTTGTAAAAACTGAACTAGGAGTACGGTGAAGTTTGTTTGGACTTTCACCAACTCGTTGCAGACAGACTTAACCAGGATGTCATCATCATTCTGATCTATGGATGGTTGTTCTGCGGGTGGCTTGTATGCCTTTTCTGTTGGTTCTGGGGAATATTCTGTCAATGGATCAAACAAGTTATCCAGCTGTTCACCCAGCATAAATGCCATTTCGTTATTCATATCGATCAGATCTTCATCTTCCGTTGAATTATCGTACACCACATCGATCACATGTGAGTTTATTGTCTTCTTCTGTTGTGTATAGCCTAATGATAAAAGTAGGTCACCAATCTGTTCAGGTCTCTTGGTATCGATCAAGGTCATTCGAGATGCCAATTCCCCTGCTACGGTCTCATCCCAATCAAAACTTGCCCGTGTTAACTTGGAGCTTTTGAACAAGATGTCTTTCACGGTGTCATCCAGCTGAGCAAATGTTCTCAAGTTTGAAATGGCCAAAGCCTTTCTTGTGTTGTCTTTTCTCATGCTCTTATTCAAGTTCTTGACGGCGGGATAGTATTTGGAATCCCGAGTGAGTGACATGGAATCATTGATGGTCTGTCCGTGTTTGGCTATTGTGAGGGAGCTCAACTTCTCTGTTGTAGGGTGTTTGTATATCATTGTAAGAACTTCGTTGAGTAGCACATCTGTTCCCGTGAAGTATGCTGCTTTGGGGATAATTGATTTCCAGTATTGTTCATTTGTACCCTCCACTTGTTGGAGACTTGAGAGGTTCAGGTATTGGGTGCTCGATGTTTTCATTGTTGTTGTTTCGTTGAAAGACGAATAGTAAGATGGTTTGCGTTGCTTGTTGTTGTTGTTGCTGTTGTTGTTGTTGTTGTTGTTGTTGTTTGTAGAAGACGGCGGAGGCGGAACGTTCAAGGTAGTTGTACTATTGATGTTGTCTCTGTTGGAGCTATTTAAATTCTTTGGGAGCTTGTAAGGACTTCCAACTCCTCCAGTTGCTGTTCCAGAATCCGGATGTGGGACAGTCATCGTCGATGGTTAGGACTTTGTCTTGTTGATGAGCCAGCCCCTTTGGAATATTTAAAAGACTCTTAGTAAAGCACTTTTAGCACAACTAGTACAAACTTGAAACAGATGTGATATATTTATCGAAGATGGACGTTTTAGAAACTGCTATCTGTCAAATGTGTTTCAATAAAGGGTTAAAGTGAGTATTGTTAAGTGAGTGCATACAAAGGGTAGAATGAAACAAAAACAAAAACATCGACACGTCCGAAAGAGGAAGTCGCATGTTTAAAGGTGGTGCAGAGGTTTTGAATAAAGTTGTGTAATCTTGGCTCACGTGACTAAAAATGCTGCTTCCCCAGCGGCTTATTTCCTCCCCACAGAAAGCGCAAGTTTCCCATGACTGACTGCTGACTTATCGTTGCATCGGGGCTGCCAGCCAACCAATTGGCAACGAACATGTCCATCCACAATCACGACTACAATTGCAATTGCAATTGGAAATATCGGTAATGAGTCAGACTGATTTGTGAATCAATTGAGCAGTTGACTTCAAAGCCCAAGATGGTAATGCTGGTGAAGAGTTTACTAATCAATCTGTAAGCAGCACCTGCACGTTGAGCTGTACGGATACAGTAACAGTCAATGCTTGCTCACAGCCCAACACGCTTCCAATGCCAATGCCAATGCCAATTCCAGAGACCTCTCCAGCCATTTCGACATGGTTGCTACGAGAGGCGGGCTGGCGGGGCCGCTGGTTGCAACGCATTGCTTCGTATCGCATCTCATCTCATCGTAGTTGTGCTTGCTCATCTTGACAAACACTTAGTAATTGGTTATCAACACAACACCACACCACAGACCTATCTACTCGGTACTATCTTGTCCCATACTTCCCGTGAGTTGTGTGTAGCTGTTCGAGTCTCTCATCCAGGGCCAGAACAGAGCAGAATGTTGCTGCTGCCGCTATACGAGAACTGGCTGAAGCCGAAAAATATTACATCATTAACGATACCCTAATTTTTCAAACGGTACAAATACCCCCAGATTTCTCCCTCTAGCTGGTTTTAAGTCCTTGCTTCTTGTCACACTCAATCAATTGGCTCATATCATCATCAATTGGCCTTATTTGAACCGCATAAACTACTCACAAAAATGACTAAAAATATTGCGGTAAGTTTTACTTTTACAGAGAGATATGCTCCCCTAAATCCCTACATCGGTGATACTAACAGATTTCCTCTCCTTCAAGATTATCATCTACTCAATGTACCACCACATCTCAACCTTGGCCGAATCAGTCAAGGTTGGCCTAGAAGCCTCCGGTGTCAAGGCAACGATCTACCAGGTTCCAGAGACTCTCTCGGAGGACATTCTTGCAAAGATGAACGTTCCTCCTAGACCATCGTACCCAATTGCATCTGTTGAAACACTTACCTCTCATGATGGCTTCATGTTTGGTATTCCAACAAGATACGGTAACTTCCCAGCCCAATGGAAATCCTATATTGATCAGACGGGAGGTGTGTGGGCTTCTGGTGGCTTGTACCAAAAACCATACGGTGTGTTCATCTCAACTGGTACCGGTGGAGGTAACGAGATGACTGTTGTCAACTCGCTATCCACCTGGTCTCACCATGGTATGGTGTTTGTTCCACTCGGTTATGCTGCCGTCTTCCCATTGATGACAAAGTTGGACGAGGTTCATGGCGGCTCGGCTTGGGGTGCCGGTACCATTGCTGGTGCCGATGGGTCCAGACAAGTTACAGACTTGGAGAAGGAGATTGCCTCGGCCCAAGGAAAGGAGTTTGGTACTTTTGTCAAGAGATTGACTTAAATTCGTGTGTTTTGCTTGTGATATGCGTAGCTACTGCTGTTCTTTTACTTTAGGGTTTATTCTGTTTGGATTTCAATAAGAAATATTCATTGGAAAAAATGCTGATTGATTAAGAAAAAAGATGATTGTCTTAGCT
The DNA here is from genome assembly GCA_030569615.1 of Ogataea rishiriensis. Taxonomy (NCBI): domain Eukaryota; kingdom Fungi; phylum Ascomycota; class Pichiomycetes; order Pichiales; family Pichiaceae; genus Ogataea; species Ogataea rishiriensis. The sequence goes on along the minus strand of JAJMLH010000027.1, from coordinate 69,911 downwards.
TCAACAAAAAATCAATCAAATAAAGTAATAGTCTGCTGGGTTATACTTGGGTTGCAGTTGGAATGCCTTTTCCACCTTTGTGGCATCCTCAAATAGAGGATTTGTAAAGTATGGTTCTTCAACGTTGCAAGAACCATCTTTTTTTGCAGAGTATAAACTCAGGACCTCAGAAACATCCGCCTCAGAAACATCCGCCTCAGACTCCCCTTCATCCACATAATCTTGAAAACCTGCAATCATGGCATCAAGTTTGTTTATCACGGAGACAGGGTGGATAATCACACACACTGAGCTATACACAGACGAACTTGTGGATTGAATCAGAGGCGAACATTCAACTTCCTCAACGGGTATAGGCAGCAGAGGTTCTTGAGTCACCACTGAGCAGTCGGCAGTCGTTGAAACTAGTCGTTCAAGAACCATAATTTCACTGGTGGATGAGTCCAATTGTGTGTTCGATCTTTGGCAGTAGGTGTCGTCGTGGTCATCAAAGGGTATAATCGGGGATAGTTCAAGGGTATCAGCTTTTTCATTTTCTGTTGCTAACCTCTCTGTTTTGTTGGGGCTTGTAACAATTTTTGGGTCGTGTTCTATGAAGTGACTGGTCCTTGTGGAAGACTCTCTCGACAGGTAACATTCAAAAAAGGATGAAAGGCTTGAAGAACTTACATCTTCGGCTTCAGAGACTTGGTGATTCAGACCATTGATCTCCGCTTTAGCAGAGCCTCCATGTTTTTGACCACACGAATCACTCTTTTGCTCGTTAACATTCCACTCACTAGTGGTTGTCTTGTTTGTGGAGCCACTAATTTTTCCAATTGTTGATCTGTAAAATCCTCTGAATCTTGAAGCTTTAAGGTGTTGAGTCGATTGATCATCTTTGGATGTTAGCTTCATGATAAACGTAGAGGCCTGGTGAAAATAAAAGGGTTGGTGGCTGTGCGGCGCGATGGGGGTAAAGGGTGTGGAGAAAGAAATCGAGACAGCTACTTGAAGGTGGCTTTTGAAGTTGAAGATAGCTCCACTCGGAAGAAAACATTTCGGTGGCTTTTATAACAAACATGAATGGCATTAGAATAGTTGAATATCAAACAAACGAACGATATATATTTTGAACAGAACAAACTCAATCAGTTCCAGCAGTACCTAAAGAATAGCAGAACAGAACATTCAACTGGAACAGCTACACTGCAACATCAGTTTCTCCTTCTCGACACCACCACACCATTTAGCCTCCAACTCCTTATCTTCGTCACCCCATTTGCTCATGTCGTAAGGATTGGAACTCATCTTCAACAATTTGTCCAAGTATCTGGTATCGTACTCGCTGTCTTGGGTGTACTGAATTACATCATCCAGTATCCAATTCTTTGGTAAAAAGAGTGGATTGTAGCCTTTAGCTTTATCTAGCCTGACTGAATCTAACAACTGTTCACTCTCGACTCTAGCTTTGAATGCTGTTAGGAAACCCTTCAATTCCTTCAAGACCTTTTCTTTGCTGTAGTCTGCATAATCGTCCTCTTTGAAGTTGGATGGCATGAATGACTCAGCAGCTTTATCCAAGTCAAATGTAGAGTCATCCTGAATTGACAATGACTGCAATATCACAAAGAATCCGTTATATTCCAACCTTGTGACCTTCAGGCATTCGAACAACGGCCCAAGGATCTCAGTATGATCGGTATTTCTCGGAGTTATTCCCAACCTTGCACACACCAACCTCAAGTAATCATCAATGAAAACTTTCTCAAAGACTTCGCCAGCAACGTCAATGATTTTTCCAGCTCTTGCAATCAACGCTTGACCGTCTTCTTCCTTGACTCCCTCCTTCCAGAACGATTCATCTTTTATAAGTTTTGGTCCAGCACCAATCAACTCTGCCAAATCTTCGCCTAGCTTCACCATGTTGAACCAGATGGCACTTGGAGTGTTTTTGAAGCTGTATCTCAAATCACGGTCATCATGGTTGGAAGTGTAGTCGGGATCAAACTGATCCATGAATGCAAACGGACCAAAGTCAATGGACAATCCTAAGATGGAAGTATTGTCGGTGTTTAACACACCGTTCAAGAACCCGTATGCGTGCCAGTAAGCCACACTTCTGGCGTTCCTAATGACTATCTCAAGATACATCCTATCATACTTGGTCAACCCTTCGTCCAACCCAGTACCTTCCAAAGCACCTTCGGCGACTAGTCTTTCTCCACCATCGCCCAAATCGGTCAACTTATCAACACCACCAAAGACATGCTCAATGACATAATCGCTCAACTGAAACAATCCTTCCCTATCTCCTCTCCATCGATAGAGATCAAACGTGCCCACTCTGATCCACGATTCGGCAAACCTACAAACAACTGCACATTTCTCAGCCCAGGATCTTTGAGCAAGCGTCTTTGGCAATGCAGTCAATGCCAAAGCTCTTGTGGTTGGAATTCCAATGCCGTATAACGCCTCAGAGATGATGAACTCTCTGATTGAGGACCTCAACACTGCCTTACCATCGGCAAATCTGCTGAATGGGGTCTTTCCAGCACCTTTCAACTGTAGTTCGTACCTCTTTCCAGTCTCCTCGTTGGTGATCTCAAAAAGGTTAACCACACGTCCATCACCTAGCTGTCCTGCAAAATCGCCAAACTGATATCCGGCGTAGGCTTGGGCGTATGGATGTGGATCCGTTAGAACCTTTTCTCCAGAGACTAGTTTCTGGAAAGTTGGGTTTGACTGTTCGGAATCGGCTAGTCCTAAAGTCTCCAATGCTCTTGGTGATGCCAGAAGAAACTTGTACGCTTTTCTTTCCTCTGGTGTTGTGTATGTAAATGCTCCTCCTAAAAGTTTACGTGGCATGTGGAACAAGTCTGGAGGAGCGTTGGGATCTGTCGATGGTGTTGGGTTCAAAGCAAACTCGACGGATGGAACGCGCGGGTCAGGCTTAAGGTACTTTGTAAATGTTGATGTCTTTTGGGTGGATTCAAGAGTTGTTGTATATTGACGGGTGCTTGTCGTTGCCGATGTCCCTAGAGGTTTAGCGCCATTGATATGGGTGGCGAGCATCTTGAGTCTTGGATGGTGGCTAAGAGGTTTAGTGTTCTTCATTGAAACTCGTAACATTGTTCATTGGGGTAGAGTGTTCTTGGTTTGCTCTTCCTAATAGAGATTAGTTCCGAGTTTATAAGATGGCAATTGCAAATCTATAGTGGTTGTTTGTGAATCTTGCTTGCACTCACTCTCTTGCCTATAGTGCTTGTGCTTGCTATAATTTTTCACCTCGCACACTGCCGGTAGGAAGAACTATTGCCGAGAGTTGCAAAGTGGAAAAATCCGGGGTAAATTTTGCAGTAATTGCTATACGTTATCACCCTTTTACAATATGATTGACGTTTCAACCGTCAACAAATATAATTTGATTGGTATGGAATTGAGGTGTATAGATTAGCAAAGGATGGGTTTTGCCGTACTGAGGCCAGGAATTCAAATCTTCCGAGAGAATAGCATATGCCAGTCAAACAGTTCTGCTATGCTCACATCTATAATGCTTCAAGTACGTTATCAACGTTGTAACCTAGAGAATCAAACAATCTGAGACACTTGTGTCTTCTAAGTTTCAATGTAGGGGGCTCTTTACCGTTTAACCAGTAGGAGTTTACCGTACCGTTTGTCACATCCTCGTAGTATTCATCCAGCACTTCTTGATCCCACTCGTAATCCTTGAGATGGATCTTTTGCAAGATTTCACGAAAGTAGGGATGAATGGGAAAGTCTGAATCGAGCAGATTGGTGTAGTACATTCTTCTCTTTTCCTCCTTTTTCCTCCTCACCTTCTCGATGTGGGTATCGATTGTGGTGTTGATCCTCTTTCGGAGCTTTGGAAAGAAAAGCCTTGCTTTAACCTTTGCTGGGGAGGACTGTGAGGATTGTTCTGGGTACTTTGTACTGAAGAGTTTTTCTTCAAGAAAATCTGAGCTAGCGAATGTTTCATGTTGATCCAGTATCCAGACTGATTCTTGAGTAGTTGGGCGAAATTCGTCGGTGTCGTCAGACATTTCCCAGAGTATTCTAATTGAAGTGATAATAGCAACGGTTTCTTGTATAATTTGGTGTTACTAGCTAGATGATAGCCCTTGATATGGTATAGTCGTTGAACTTGTGAAATGTCCCTTTCAACTGAATGTTTCAATGAATCACTAATATGCGCAAGACGAAAGAAATGAGAATGGTGAATGCCAGCAAAAGAAGTAGTTGACTGTTGTATTATAGCTCTTTTAGATAACAAGCATTAATAGAATAGTTTTTCAATGACAACAGAACAACCCTTATAGACTTAATCAACTAATACATGCTCTTCCTCTCCCTCTTCCCCCCTTTCCCATGCTTGGCCAACAACATCTTTTTTGACATGCCACAGACCGCACCTCTGCACCATTTCAGAGTAAAAAAACTTTTCACCGCCTGCGCGATAGCCATCCCAACGTCAATCAGTCAATCGTCAAATCTGAGTCAACAAACGGTCAGTATCAGAGCGTCCAACAGCCATCAGTTATATCCATCGAGCAAAGGACACATTCGGAGATTATATAGATTGAAAGCAGACTTTTTTTTCGAAAGTCTTTTGCTAGATTCCCTAGTTGCCATTCAGTACTTATAGATCAATTCACAGTTACAATGAGTGAAATATACATCAACGAAAAGACAGGAACGGACGAACCAACAAGTGTTGGTTCCAAAGAATCCCCATTCAAGACTGCTGCCTTTGCCCTATTCAAGAGTCCAGAGTCAAAACTGTTCATCTTCAAAGAATCCACAGAAGAGGGTGTCATATCCGAATACCTTGAGATTTCTGCATCTGCTTTGAAGAAGGCCAAGAAAGGTGCCGAATCTTTGAAGAAGAAGGAGGAAAAAACCAAGAAGCTGGCCGAAGATGCGGCTGCCAAAGAGGCCGAAGAATCTGCCAAGATGCTTGAGGCAATGAAGATTTCCATTGTTGAGGACGAATCGCTACCTAAGGCAAACAAGATCAAGATCAGATCGATTGGGGAGAGTATCGATTCCAGAGTCAAAGTTCAAGGTTGGATCCATCGTTTCAGGTTGCAAAAGGGGTTGGCGTTTGTTGTTCTTAGAGATGGTACCGGATATGTCCAGTGTGTCCTTTCTGGAGATTTGGCCAATGCCTATCAGACGTTAAACCTAACCATCGAATCGACACTCACTATCTACGGTACCATCAAGAAGTTGCCAGAGGGTAAGTCTGCTCCCGGTGGAGTCGAACTGATGGTTGACTACTATGAGATCGTTGGATTGGCCCCATCCGGTCCGGATTCCTTCACCAACAAGATCCAAGAGGGTACCGATCCTTCGATTCTGATGGACCAGAGACATCTAGCGTTGAGAGGTGAGACGCTATCTGCGGTGATGAAGGTGCGTGCCGCATTGTTGGGTGCCATCAGAAGGGTCTACCAGGACCAATCGGTGACCGAGGTCACACCCCCATGCATGGTTCAGACCCAGGTCGAAGGAGGTTCCACCTTGTTCAAGATGGACTACTACGGAGAGGAGGCCTTTCTAACCCAGTCTTCCCAGTTGTACTTGGAAACGTGCTTGCCTGCACTGGGTGATGTGTACTGTATCCAGGAGTCGTTCCGTGCCGAGAAGTCGCACACGAGAAGACACTTGTCCGAGTATACCCATATCGAGGCAGAGTTGGCCTTTCTAACCTTTGACGATCTCCTAACCCACATTGAGACTGTCATCACGAAAACCATCCAGTTTGTCCTTGAGGATCCGATTGCAGGCCCACTGATCAAGCAGTTGAACCCAGGGTTTGTTGCACCCAAATTCCCATTCAAGAGAATGGAGTACATCCATGCGTTGGACTGGTTGAACGAGAACGGGATTCCAAACGAGGAAGGAGAGGCTTTCAAGTTTGGAGACGACATTGCCGAGGCGGCAGAGAGAAAGATGACCGACACCATTGGTGTTCCGATCTTGTTGACTCGTTTCCCTGTCGAGATCAAGTCTTTCTACATGAAGAAGTGTGACGATGATCCAAGGGTCACCGAATCTGTCGATGTGTTGATGCCAACCGTTGGAGAGATTACTGGTGGATCGATGAGAATATCCGACACTCAGGAGTTGTTGGATGGATTCAAAAGAGAAGGTATCAATGCGGAGGCGTACTACTGGTTCACCGACCAGAGAATCTATGGAACCTGTCCTCATGGAGGATATGGGTTGGGTACCGAGAGAATCTTGGCCTGGTTGTGCAACAGATTCACCGTTAGAGACTGTTCGTTGTATCCTCGTTTCACCGGCAGATGTAAGCCATGAGACTGCTTCCGTATAGTATAGAAAGATTCCTAATCCTAACCATAATTTTTCAACCATGCCCGGAGATACATGATGAGAAAAGAGTAGTGTAGAAGATTAACGAGGCTGTACCGTATGTGTAGTGTTGAGCGGTGTGAGAGATGCTCCTCTGAGTATCTGAAGATGGATGATAGGCTGAGGTTGATCCAGTTAGACTACAGATTTGAAACTGACAACAGTTCGTATACGATTGTGTGGGGGGTTGGGGGATGAGCCAAAGCCAAGTAAGACCAATTCCAGCCAGTAAAGTGGAGAGAGTGCTTCAACAGTGGTCCATTTTGGAAGAAGTGCAGGTCTCCCTACTTCACTTTAGGCACACTTTGAATGCTTCATCGAGATTCAACACAGAGCTTCTTCTCTCTCCTGTCTCTCTAAACGAAGCTGTGATAGCCGGAAGAGAAGCATCAGTTTAGAATGGTTTGTAGTCGAACAGCTGAACCAACTGTCGATTTGTCGATTGTCTATTTGTTGATTGAACAGTTGACTGATCGATACGGATGGGATGAGTATATCACCATTGGTGTAAAAGATCACCCACCGGCTCACCCGCAAAGTCTTTCCTTTTGGCTGTGGTGAAGAAGAATCGTCACGTTTTTGAAACTTCTCCAATTGGCCTCTTTTGGTTTAAGCAGACTTTGCACAGTCCACAACAGAGGCATTCCCCACTTGCTCTCCCCTGTTTAACCCACCTCCAACTCTGTCGAAACAACACTTTGAACCGTCCCAGTTCGTCTGTCCTTGATGCTGTTTGTATGAGAGCAGTTGTGTTCGACGAGTGATCGGTTGAACCATTCGTATGCCACACACCCATCAGAAGCAATCAAACACAACCAGATAATAAACAGCAAATCCTGGCAAAAGAGCAAACCCCGTCAAAATGGACTCCGAAAGGCTTGCGGAGAATCGAAGCACTTCTCCATCCCCCCCTGCACGGCGGAGAAAATAATTGGGCCTTCTCCACAACTTCTTTCCCCCCGGCAAATTAACTCCCCTCTCTCTCTCTTCTCGGCACACAGCCGTGCTCTTCCAGCCGAGATGAGACACTGCCAAATTTTTATCAACCGGCTTCCCCACAAAGTTCAAATTTCAATCTGTTTCTCTGTTTCTCTGTTTCTCTGTTTCTCTGTTTCTCTGTTGCTATGTCCGACAGCTTTCCTCATTCTCCGCAGATCATCGCCCTGGCCATCCCCGAGCTTTCATTCAAAAACCAATTCCCCATCGTAGTCTATCTCGTTCAAATCTGTTCGTTATCACTAACTGTTACCCCAGGATTTGCTACTGGCTGTCTCCAAAACTTTTCATAACCGACAGCACTCTCTCTCCAAGAATGCCTTTTTTGCCGCCAACCTTGTCAACACTTTCCATCCAACAAGTTTCATTTACCCTCATTCTCCTCTTCTTTGAATCCTATAAATACGTTTGCATCTGCTCGTCAATCTAATCCATCCCAAAAACTTCCAATCAGTAGCATTCTCATCTTCCTCCTTCCATCATCGAACTTGTCATACTACTTTTACTGGCTAAAAGCATAGCAAGATCTAAACAATCACTTTAACGTCCTCACGAACTTATCACGACTTTATTACCAAACAAAAAAAAACATTAAAAAAAAAAATCAATTCTTCTCAAAATGGCTATCCCTGATGAATTCGACATTATCGTTGTCGGTGGTGGTTCCACCGGGTGCTGTATCGCCGGTAGATTGGCAAACTTGGACGAGAACCAAACCGTTGCCTTGATCGAGGGTGGTGAGAACAACATCAACAACCCTTGGGTCTACCTACCAGGTGTCTATCCAAGAAACATGAGATTGGACTCCAAGACGGCCACCTTTTACAACTCGAGACCTTCTCCTCACTTGAACGGTAGAAGAGCCATTGTCCCATGTGCCAACATTCTAGGTGGTGGTTCCTCCATCAACTTTTTGATGTACACAAGAGCTTCGGCCTCTGACTACGACGACTGGGAGAATGAAGGCTGGACAACCGACGAGTTGCTACCATTGATGAAGAAGTTTGAAACCTACCAACGTCCATGCAACAACAGAGATGTGCACGGTTTCGACGGCCCTATCAAGGTTTCCTTTGGTAACTACACCTATCCAAACTGCCAGGACTTCCTAAGAGCTGCCGCCTCCCAAGGAATCCCTTACGTTGACGATGCCGAGGACTTGAAGGTTTCCCACGGTGCTGAGCACTGGTTGAAGTGGATCAACAGAGACTTGGGTAGACGTTCCGACACTGCCCACGCCTACATCCACCCAACAATGAGAAACAAGCAGAACTTGTTCTTGATCACCTCCACCAAGGCTGAGAAGATCATCCTCGAGAATGGCATTGCCACGGCCGTCAAGACTGTTCCTCAGAGACCTTTGGATGCAAAGAAGCCATCCCACAAGGTTTACAAGGCTAGAAAGCAGATTGTCGTCTCCTGCGGTACCATCTCCTCCCCATTGGTGTTGCAGAGGTCCGGTATCGGTGCTGCCCACAAGTTGAGACAGGTTGGCGTCAAGCCAATCGTTGACTTGCCAGGTGTCGGTGAGAACTTCCAGGATCACTACTGCTTCTTCACCCCATACCACGTTAAGCCAGACACCCCATCCTTTGACGACTTTGTCAGAGGTGACAAGGCTGTCCAAAAGTCGGCCTTTGACCAGTGGTATGCCAACAAGGATGGTCCTTTGACCACCAACGGTATCGAGGCTGGTGTCAAGATTAGACCAACCGAAGAGGAACTTGCCACTGCCGATGACGCCTTTAAGCAAGGTTGGGAGGACTACTTTGTCAACAAGCCAGATAAGCCATTGATGCACTACTCGCTAATCTCTGGGTTCTTTGGTGACCACACCAAGATTCCAAACGGAAAGTATATGTGCATGTTCCACTTTTTGGAGTACCCATTCTCCAGAGGATTTGTCCACATTGTCTCGCCAAACCCATACGATGCTCCTGACTTTGATCCAGGCTTCATGAACGACGAGAGAGACATGTGGCCTTTGGTTTGGTCCTACAAGAAGTCGAGAGAGACTGCAAGAAGAATGGAGTGTTTTGCCGGTGAGGTGACCTCGCACCACCCACACTACCCATACTCTTCTCCAGCAAGAGCCCAAGACATGGATCTTTTAACTACAAAGGCGTATGCTGGCCCAGACCATCTCACCGCCAACTTGCAACACGGTTCATGGACCATTCCTCTCGGCAAGCCATCCGAAAAGAATGCACTCCACGTTACCTCCAACCACGTTGAGTTGCACCCAGAGATTGAGTACACCAAGGAGGATGACGAGGCCATTGAGAACTACATCAAGGAACACATTGAAACCACATGGCATTGTCTAGGTACCTGTTCGATGGCTCCAAAGGGTGGTAACAAGAATGCTCCAAAGGGTGGTGTTGTCGATGCCAGATTGAACGTGCACGATGTCAAGCACTTGAAGGTTGCCGACTTGTCCATCTGTCCAGACAATGTTGGTTGTAACACGTTCTCCACTGCCTTGACCATTGGTGAGAAGTGTGCCACCTTGGTTGCCGAAGATTTGGGATACTCTGGTGATGACTTGGCCATGACCATTCCAAACTTTAAGCTTGGTACCTATGAGGAGAAGGGTCTTGGTAGATTCTAAGCTCAGTGTCTCTTATTCTTTTTTTTCAAAGCTAGCAAAAAACCCTCTTAGTCTCTTTGATTATTTTATTCAGTTCATTGGTTAGCCCTACCTTTTTTTTTCTCATTCTTTATACCTAAATCACAAAGTTCATTGTCTTTTTTTCAACTCAAGCGTCAATAGTAATGGTAATCAAAGAAGCTTTGGAAAGTGTGGTTATGGCTGTTGAATGGCTCCTATCACACCTCTGCACCGTTCAATATATCTACCCGCTAGGTTGTAATGGCAGAGATCTCCTCTCTCGACTATCTTCCATCAACCATCAGTTTCGAGTATATTTTTTTTTTTTCGCTTGAGTCAAACTCCCAATGTTGGGGAGGAGACAGGAGGAGAGAGATAAAGGATACCGGTTGAAAACAGGTAACAAATTGGTGGTTGCAGGTAAACAGAGATCAAAATCCGTTTTTTCTTCTTCGAGCCTGTACAAGAAGTCAGATATTTTAGTCGCAACCATGTCGTTAGAATCTATGCTTTCCATACTATCACTAGCAGAGCCAACCCCAGAAGGTGCCATAGATTTGAAGTCGTTGGTCTTCAAGCCAAAGACCCCTAAGTCCCAAACGGCAGTTCCTGTCATTGTCATTGCCCAAACTTCAACCTCTACTCCAGGTAGCATCATTGCCAAGTCTGCCAACGTCAAGGAGCCAAGACTGGCCAACGATGAACTGACCACCCAGTTCTTTGGTACATCTGCAAAGGAATTCTCAATTGCCTCTCTAGGTGCAAACCATACAGACGGTAAGATCAAAGTCCTCATCGATTCCACCATCGTTGACGATGAACAGTCCCTATACGTTGCCTCAAACGAAGTTGCAAAGTTGGTTCTATCCGGTAAGCAATTGCACGAGTTCCTATCGACTTTTGAGCCGGTCATCGTTGACTTCAGTGCCGCTCCTGCACCGGCTCCAACAGCAACACCTGCATCTGCTCCAGCTGCCACCGGTAAACTGGACGATGCCAAGTTGATTGGTGTTACCGTCGATAAGGATTTGGACTTCCCAGGCTGGTACTCCCAGATCTTGACCAAGGGTGAAATGTTGGACTACTACGACGTTTCGGGTTGTTACATCATGAGACCAGCATCGTATCACGTTTGGGAAAAGATTCAAGAATGGTTCAACGTGCACATCAAGAAGGATGGTGTTGCAAATTCATACTTCCCAATGTTTGTCTCCTCCAGAGTCTTGGAAAAGGAAAAGGATCACATTGAAGGTTTTGCACCTGAAGTTGCATGGGTCACCAGGGCCGGTTCTTCAGAGTTGGACGAACCAATTGCCATCAGACCAACCTCAGAGACTGTCATGTATCCATACTACTCCAAATGGATCAGATCACACAGGGATTTGCCATTGAAGATGAACCAGTGGAACTCTGTCGTTAGATGGGAGTTCAAGCATCCACAACCATTCCTAAGAACGAGAGAGTTCCTATGGCAAGAAGGACATACTGCCCATATTTCTCACGAGGAGGCAGAAACACAGGTGCGTTACATCCTAGGCCTATACGAGAAGATCTACACCGATCTTTTGGCCGTTCCTGTTGTTAGGGGTGTGAAAACAGACAAGGAAAGGTTTGCCGGTGGGTTGTTCACAACAACTGTTGAAGGTTACATTCCAGCAACTGGTAGAGGTATCCAAGGTGCCACTTCTCATCACTTGGGTCAAAACTTCTCCAAGATGTTCAACATCTCCGTTGAGAATCCACTAGGTTCGGACCAGCCAAAGATCTTTGCCCATCAAACCTCCTGGGGTCTATCGACAAGAGTCATTGGTGTGATGGTTATGATCCATTCCGACAACAAGGGTCTTGTGATCCCACCTCGTGTTGCCCAGTACCAGGCCGTTATAATCCCTGTTGGTATCACAAACAAGACTTCAAAGGATGTCGAAGAGAAACTTTACGATACATGTGCCAAGTTGGAATCCACATTGAAGGCTAACGACGTTAGAGCGTTCTCAGACTTGAGAAACAACTATTCTCCAGGATGGAAGTTCTCTGACTCTGAGTTGAAGGGTATTCCGGTGAGACTAGAGGTTGGTCCAAAGGACATTGCCAAGAACTCCGTCGTGGCGGTGAGAAGAGACAACGGTGCTAAGGTTGTCATTTCCATCGATGAGATCGAGACCAAGTTGCCTGAACTACTGGAAGACATCCAACAGTCGTTATACTTGGCTGCCAAGGCCAAGTTTGACACTCACAGAGTCATCGTTGAAGACTGGAAGGACTTTGTTCCAACTTTGAACAAGAAGAACGTCATCTTGGCGCCATGGTGTGGTGTTGAAGCATGCGAGGACGATATCAAGGATGCCTCCAGTAAGAAGGATGATGGTGAAGACATGGACGTTGATGATAAGGCTCCTTCCATGGGTGCCAAGAGTTTGTGTATTCCTGAAGATCAACCTGCGATGAAGGAAGGTACCAAGTGTATCAAGTGTGGCGAGATAGCCATCAACTACACCATGTTTGGTAGATCGTACTAGACGTGTGGAGTCTCTTTGCTTCTATTGTATCCATCTTTGTGTCTATAATTTCTTAATTCTTTCATCTTTCTTCCGTTTTGTACTGTAACCTGATTACGACTCCAGTCTGGTTTGTTTTATCGTAACCTTTGGCAGTTTTAGAGCAATCAGTTGAACAGCCAGTTACTGGCTTCCACATAGGACGGCCATACACCTTAGAAAATGCTCGGTCACGTGCACAGTATGCGCGCGCCTGCAAAGACAGACATGGTTCATACAGTTGAATCTATCAGACGATATTGAAAACTCAAAGGGTAGTCAATGTTAATTCCTTCCCATATATTGCTACAGGAATCCCAAGACAACCGAGAAAGCTAAGTTTCCAGAAGCATCTGTCAGCTTAGTACTCAAATGCTAACGTACTCCGCAGTTAGGAGACTCGCATTGGCGAACAGTCATACCAAATCATTAACCTTTCTCCGCAGGATCACTAGAGAGAATTCAACAACGTCCAACCCTCAAAGCTTACCATTTCCAAAATGTGTATCTGAGATCCACAACGCTCCACCATTGCCAAATACTCCCCTTCAGTTGAATGGCTGGGTCTCATCCTCCAGAGTGTCCAAAAATGTTGCCTTTCTGGATATAACCGACGGAACGACCCATGAAGAGATCAAATGTGTCGTTAGACCTCCATCCCTCATACCCAAATCGGCATTGAACACAGGTGCTAGTGTCAAAGTGTGTGGTGTTTGGGTGAAGGGAAAAGAAGGAAGCTCGCAAGAGTACGAACTCCAGGTGGTTGACAAACAGGACGGTAAGATTGAAGTTTACGGACCGGTTGAAAAGGAGTATCCACTCCAGAAGAAGAGCCATACAGTTCAATTCTTAAGAACAATACCCGAGTATAGATGGAGACTTCACAACATGACCGCAGTATTGAGGTTTAGATCCGCCGTGGAGAAGGCTCTGGTTGATTTCTTTGATGCTTCTGGGTTCACAAAGACCCACCCTCCGTTGATAACTAGCTCTGATTGTGAAGGTGCCGGTGAGATGTTCAAGATTGAAACTACTGGAAAAAAACTTAAGGAAAAAGGCTTGACAGAAGAGCCTCGTTTCTTTGAAAAGGATGCATTCATGACTGTCAGTACTCAGTTACATCTAGAGGTGATGTGTGCCGCGTTGACCAGAGTTTGGACCTTGACTCCCTGTTTTCGAGCAGAAGAGAGTGTCACCAGCAGACATTTGTCGGAGTTTTGGATGGTGGAGGCAGAAATAGCATTTGTTGACGATGTTAGACAGTTGACCAAATTTTCAGAACTGATGATTAAGAGCATTGTTGAAAAGTTGATAAACGATAAGGAAAAGGCTGGATCTAACCTGACAGAGACCGTTGGAAAGGAATACCTAGAGACCATGATCAACAGATGGGATATGCTTTTGTTGAAGGAGAATTGGGAAAACATTACCTACACGGAAGCCATTGAGATTCTACAGAATGCGGTCAAGAATGAGGGGGTTAGCTTTAAATACGAGCCAATATGGGGAGAATCCTTACAGTCAGAGCACGAGAAATGGCTAGCAGGTGAACACTTCAAAAGTCCTGTATTTGTGACAGATTATCCAATCGATCAAAAGGCTTTTTACATGAAGATAAACGAATTGCCTCAAGGTGAAAGCCAAAACAAAACTACAGTGGCATGCTTTGATTTGCTAGTGCCGGACATTGGAGAATTGATTGGCGGTTCTTTGAGAGAACACTGCCTTGATAACTTGGAGGCTGAAATAGCAAGGAGAGGTATGGATGTTGGTCCGTTACATTGGTACCTAGGATTGAGAGAAAATGGTTCGGTGCCTCATGGAGGCTTTGGCATGGGTTTCGAGAGGCTGTTACAGTATTTGAGTTGTACTGATAACATCAGAGACGTCATACCTTTCCCAAGAAGTGTTGGCAACTGTCCATGTTGAACTACAGAGATGAAGAGATTGTACATAGTAGATTTGTGAGTCATAGAGCCATATTGATGATAATGAATATAGAAATGGAGTGTATATAGTAATACCATCAAATAGCTAGGTACCAAGTCATCGGTGAACAAAAATATTCCAGGCTGTGTACAGAAAACAAATTTAAACAATAGACCTATTGTGTAAAAAAACTTTTTTTTAAAAAAAACTCTATTTTTTTTATCAACTTTAAAATATTTTTTTTCTCCTCAAAACAAAGCTCCTTCTCTACAACTTCCTTTCAAGAAAATAGACAAGTCAATGAACTCACAACTCAAACTAGACTTCAGCTCGTACTAATGGCAATTTAGGAAATCTGGAACTTCAGAAACAGCAACACAATTCAGACCATCTATTAGCTTTCAATGAGTATATAGCATCCTATTTTGCTACGACAATATAATATCTCTTCAACTCCCTGTTACACTAGATACAGATGCTAACAAATATTATTGTAAGTCAAAGAGCAATAATTCAAGATCGCACAAAGTTAGAACAACGTTTCGGAACATCATACTAATTGTTATGCCACTAATGTCACGTCAAATTGAACAGCTCAAATCGCAGCAAAAGCTCCCACACATAAGCCTACCTCCAAATGTTCCCGACCCTATAGACTCACTTTCATCGGTTCCACAAGAAAAGTTGAATCCAATACTCCTGCTGCCACCGCCTGTCATCCAGTATTTCAAAAGCGATACATCTGCACAGAAGGAAATCAAAACAAGTCTGAGCGTCTTACCTCTTCACCCACCCTTGATCAGAAATTGGGAGCATCCGGATCTAGGCCCCTGGTCGAAGCCAGCAAACCACGTTCACAATACAATTAATGTTGATGAGATAACACTCCCAGCTGTCCTTCCTCCAGCAGTACTATCCAGTCATGCTGAAAAAATACTCGAAGAGGAAACAACAAGTATTTCGTCAGAAGATGCTGAACAGATTTCTACCCGTACATCATCACCTACAACCTCCATGGACTCATTTACGGTGAAACCCGTTTTGAATTTTTTACCAGCTCCTATTTTAAAGCCCATTGGACAGATACTAGAAAATAACGAATTACTGTGGCCAACATTAGATCTTAATGTGGTACCCCCAATAAAGTTTCATGGCGTGTCAAACGTGAATGCAATGAAGCCAAAGAAAAAGAGGGGAAGACCAAGCAAAAAGGAAGCTTTATTAAAACAGGCCCAGCAACAACAATCAAATTTTACTGTGGAAGCAACAACTTCACTGCCTGTTTCAAATGTGGTAGAAAAGGGAAAGAGAAAAAGGGGAAGACCAAGGCTTCCGCCTTTGAAAGTGAGAGAAAAGTCTAAATATACCAAAAAGTCAGACAAAACCCAAAGCACTGATAAACCCAAATCTGAAAAGAAAGTCAAGAAAATTGGCAATGAGAGTTCCAAAGGTGTTTCCAGCGTGGTGCAAACAAACACAATCAATGTATAATATGGTGGTATCACCAACAAAGCTATCTGTAACCTATAATCCCAATTTATTTATTTCTGACTAAAATGATAAGTAAGTCCTGATATTTGAAACGTTGATACACAAAAGATCATTAAAGTTTGGGCTTATTCATCCAACCAAAGCTTAGTTCTTCTTTTTTCAAATTGGTTATTTTAATATTGACGACGCACACCTTTTCATGCTCGATCACATCTTTCAAAGCTTTCTCCATGATATGGCTCAACTGATCTCCACCCTGAACAAAATATCCTGTTCCGCCCAAAGCAATCGAAAGCAGGTCATATCTAGTTTCTACTCCTAAAGCGGTACTAGGTACATTCTTGGCACCTCCAAATCCTCGATACTCACTATAATCATCCACCCCTTTATATATGCCCGAGTTATTTAGCACCAGAATTAAAACTGGTAGATTAAACCTGACTAGAGTGTCAATCTCCATAGCGGAAAAGCCAAACGCTGAGTCTCCCTGAATCGCCAAAACCAACTTCTCAGGGTTCAAATGCTTGGCTGTAAGTGCGTAGGGAATACCCACACCCATGGTACCATTAGTGCCTGCGTCTAGCCTCTGCTTTGGACTGGTTAGTTGGAACGTTAGCCTCGAAAGATCCATGGTACGTGCCCCCTCTGAGATGTAGATTGTGTTCGACTGCTGTGATGGTGAGAGTGATTCACGGATGATTGCGAGAGCCTGTGCATGTGACAAGGGAGCATCAAACGATTGCGTATCAGGGATCTTCTCCATCTGCAAAAGGTTGGCTTCATTCTTGTGGATTGACGCTTGTACTGTTTCAGGTATTTTTGGGGACCTATAATTAGTGGACGAAAGTAAACTAGTAAGTTCAGCAATGGTCTCATCAATGTCGCCATGTAAACCGTACTGCAAGCAACGTGGATCCTGAGATAGTTCTTCGGCGTCACTGTCGATCTGGATAAACATAGTATCCTCACGGAATCTCGGAGATTCTCCAAAATGTAACATCCAGTTCAACCGTGCTCCTGCCAAAATTATGACATCAGCGTTCTTCAATGCCTGCGATCTGCCAGACGAGACATTCAAAGGTGAAGTATCGGAAATTATACCTTTGCCCATCGGAGTGGGAAGAAATGGAAAATTGAACTTATCCACAAAATTGCGTAGCGATTGGGAAGCTTCCGAGCTCCCCTTACCAACGATTAGGAGGGGGTTACTCGAATTTTGAATTAAATAAGAGGCAATCTTTAGCTTTTCATGGTTGGGTAATGGCTTATTGAAGTCTGTCACATCTAATGCTTTATGTAACACATTTCCAAAATCCCCGTTAAATTTGCCTTGAATGATGTCAGCTCTAAAGTCAACATAGGTGGATACCGGCCTTCCAACCCCACTCAAATAATATGCCTTGTTTATGGTCATTGGTATATCTTGAAGGTTCTTTGGCTGAGCAGCAAATTTGCACCAATTGTTTGACTTCATCAGGCTCACCTGATCCAGTTCTTGGAACCCGCCAGCCTTGTTAATCTCACTTTCACCGGTGGATCCAGCAAGAACTAACAACGGCCACTTGTTACTGTTGGAGTTATGAACGCCTGCCAACGCGTTTATTATACCCGGCCCTCCAACCACTAACAAGACTCCTGGTAGACCGCTCAAGTAGCCATACACTGATGCAGCATAAGAAGCTTGCTGTTCATTACGGAACGAGATGAATTTGATTCCTTTTGAAATACAGTGATCGGCAATCTAAAAGTATCATTAATGTAGAGTTGTTTTTGTTAGTAATGCTGTATTCTTGTAGGACAATCGTGTTCTCCTGAGACGTAGAAGAAATTCCATACTTACTTCCACTATTGGAATTCCAACTATGCCAAAAACAGTTGTCACTCCTAATCTTTCTAGAGTCGTTGCAATGACTTCAGCACCAGAGACAGTCATTTTCAGTTTTGAAAGCTTTCTGAGATTCTCGTGATCAATACTGCTCCGTTTGGCAGTAGTAAAGAATCATTGAGATAGAGCAATGCTAAGAGAGAAGGAGCTTCAATCGTGCTTCTTCTAGACCTGTTGCCAACCGCTGGGAGAATATCACATTTTGCGGGGTGCATGTGCAAGCCAGACTACCCGTTTTATGAAATGACAGACTCTACTTAGGCCTTCTGACGGCTGCGCGATGCAGCGGCGCTTGCGTGCGGCGATGTTCCCTTTTTCCGGACAGAGACATATCCCTATTGTTTTGTAAACCTTAATTTGTTTCTTCCGTGCTTATATATAGAGCTGCAGCAAGCATGAACAATACATATAATCGGGGAGGAACGTTTTCTTACATAGACGTGAATGCAAAGCCCGGCTTGTTTTGCGTAGCCCACACTGTTGGCATACGCACACAACATATCATTCTTGCTTCACCTTTTCAAATTCAAACGCTATCGAACAAGTAAAATTACATCAATCATTATACAGTCAGATGTATGTAAAACCTTTACAATCTCATGACATACTCATCATCCTCACTGAATTCACCATTGCTGTCAGAGACATCCCAGCTTTTGTCAGGTTCTTTATCGTTAAACAAACCAGTCGATGCCTTATACGAAGAGGATGGCATTGGCCTGGGTAACACCTCTGGAATCACCTTCTGGTCATTATCCAAATCGCAGTCTTCAAAGTCTTCCACTATCATATCTTTCAACAAATAATCACTGATATCCATTTTGAAAATCTGATTCTTTTGATGATAGTCATGAAGTTCATTGCAGAGGGAATCTAGCCTTCTTTTGCTTTGCATCAATGAAAAGACTTGGATCAGACTTGACATTGCAGAAGAATGAGGAATCCCTCCTGTCTTCGCACCTCTCATGATAGCCACCGTAGGGTTATCTATCACGTTGAAATTGAGGGCTTGGAGAACGTTACATGCGTCAGGCTTAAAGTACCTTGAGTAAAAATCCAATTCTTGAGCGGCAGTCATGAATCCGTCGTCATGTGCAAAACCAGAGGTAAATACTGGATCCAACTTGTGCGATTTTTGCAACTGGGATAAGACAGACGAGTCACGCTTAGTAGTAGGACAGGCAGCCTTTCCCTCCGACTTACGCTCCGATTTGGGTTTGACTGGCAGTTGAGACTTTTTGCGCTGCACCAGCTTTTGATCTTTGATACTGGAAGATAAAAGCGTGGCAACAGTATGCTCGTCAGTTGGTTCAACAAAGGAAGATCCAACTTCCTGCAAGAGCTTGGAAGTCGCCAATGACTTTGAAGTTGGAGCAAGCGCAGGTTTTGCTTTCTTCGTAACTTTCAAAGACGACAGTATATCAATTGGCTGCTTTCGTTTCACTCCTAGTGTCTTTTTGGCCTTTGCACTTCGAAGCTGTAGATCATGTGGTGGTGATAACGGTGTTGCTGATGTACCGGGCAAACAGTCTGATAAAATGCTTGGGCTTGAGATCTGTGCCCCCTGTTGTGCGCTTCGATTAGCGACACTCTTCACTGTTATGTCATTGTCAAACAGCTCATCATCAGAATCATCCAACTTTATTGAAACACCTCCCAAGCAAATAGACTTGGCCCCAGTTTTTTCTTCTTTGTTTTCATTCAGCCAAACAGCGGATCCATCCTTCCCACCTCCCAGGACATCAGAAAATTCTTTCTCACTGAGATAGCCTTCAGAATCTTCAACAACAGTTGGCTCATTGTGACCAAGTTGCTTATCATACCCTGCTGGACATTCGTCACTAAAATCAAAGCTATCCACAGACCTTTGAGATATATTTGATCGATCATCTTTTGCCTGAAAAATGACAGGCTGAGAAACAATTCTCATCGAATTCCGCGGCTTTGGAGGCTCGTGGTCCTGGTCGTCGCCAAATGAGCTGTCAAAAGTTTTTAGTAGGTCTTCATTTGGTGTAGAATGTTGGGGAGGCCGATTGCTCTGCATGGGTTTTGCTACCTCATTTGTCACCGAGCTGCAATTTTCTTTCCCAACATCAGCCTCTTCATCCTCAGAGTCTAAGTCAATTGAATTCTCAATTTTGTTTCCTCTTTTATTACTTTCAGCTGTGCTTTGTCTGGCTATGCTGCTATCAGACAATCCCAACACTTGACTCAGCGAAGGCTCCTCATCTTCTGATTGAGACAAACCCCCGTCCACTGAATGGCCACTCTCAACTGGTAGGCCATCAGGTTCCAGTTTGCGCACCAACTTTGCTGCTGATCGAAAACCTGTTTCCACATTATCAGGCATAAAGAACCTCTTTGTCAGTTTCTGTTGCTTCGGATCCTTTTTAGCAGGGGCCCTTTTCCGCCCTTTGGTGGTCGTAAGTTGGGTAGCAAGTCTCAAAAACTCATCATTGTCATCAGCTCCCTCTTCAATGATTTGAACATTCTCCTTCGGTATCTCAATAAACTTTTTCTCTGGATATGGTGTGTAGCTTTCTGGTACAATTCTGTCAGACTTGTGCAGCTTCAAAGCATCGCTCGATTGGATCTCGGACTGAATCCAGCCATAGTTATCCATTGCTTTATCAAACTTTTCCCTTTCATTGCTGGAAAGCAATAATATAATCTTACCATCTCTCTTTCTACCAGTACGCCCCATTCTTTGTATGTTCTTTATGGGTGAAGACGTGGAGTCAAAACAGACGATTAAATCAACCTCTCCTATGTCAAGGCCTTCTTCACCGATAGAGGTTGCAACGAGTATGTTGTATACGCCTTGCTTAAACTTATGAATCAATTCCTTTTGGAGTTTCTGATTCATACCTTTCAGCTGGGCATCTTCAGAGCTACCAACCCTATCTGCTGGTCGGACTTTGCCTCTCTTTTCTGCTTGTCGAAGAGTTTTTGCCTCTGCCTCAGCTGCCTCTTCAGCTAACCTCTTTGCTTTTGCTGCTTTACCTCTTCCCTTTGGTGCGTTCTTTTTCACATACTTCTCTTGATCGAACTTTTCTTTCTCTTTTGATTGACCAATGAAGATATGCGGCCTCAACAAATCCCTATGACCTCTTGACTTTGCATTGATCTGCAGGTTTGCATTTTCAACACATTTGACTATTTCCAACGCACTCTCTCTGAACTCCGTAAAAATGATCACTTTCGAGTCGCCAGATCCAGATGATGCACTTTCTAAAAATGATTGTAGCTCGCTGACCAGAGTTTGCAGCTTTGCGTGCGCGAAGACTCCTTTGACGACCTCTCCTTTCATTGCTTTTGCATCGTCATCTCTTATGAGTTTTTCAACATATTTCTGCATCTCTTTGATTTTCGAATCATAAAAAAAGGAGGCCGCTATTCTATTAGTTGACTTCTTACTTTCGTATTTCGTGGTAAACTCTGTATACTTATCCGTGAAATAAGAGTAGAAAGTTTTGATGCCATAGATGTTCAATCTTCTGAAAAATTGACCAACAGTACCAAGCAATTGTAATTGGTAGAAGTAGGTCCACTTGAGGCCCTCGGGAATTGAAGGATTCTTAACAACCTTTTGCGATTTTTCCATGGCAATGAAGTGGTTGATTCTTGCGGGGTCTTGTATCTCGTAAATGCCTGCTGCGTTGGCTTTCTGCAACACTGGACGAATCGCTTCTCCAATAAGCTCAATGATCCACTTGATCTCATCCGTCTGGTCGCAATCAATTTTTTCTATCTCTTTAGACTTCATGTATTTTAAAGTATCCTCGCTATCTTCAGTTCTAACCTCGATCCTAGAGATAGTCAAATTATCAACAATATTTTGGATTGATTCTATGTCAGCACCAGGCGTAGCAGACAAACCCAAAACTCTGAAGCTCGTGTTGAATCTCCTGATGAATGTAACAACATTGTTATATGCATAATTTCCTTTCGCTCGATGTGCTTCGTCAACAACAACACATACTATCTCTTTAGGATCTAAAAGACCACTTTTGAGGTCATTTTCAACCACTTGTGGAGTCGTGAAAAAGACCCTCTTGGAGGTCCATATCTCCGCTCGATTTCTTTTTGTCTTGTCCAACAAAATAGCAGTATCTTCGCTTGGTATACCTGTTATACCATAGCATGCTTTAATCTGCTGGGCTACCAATGGTCTTGTAGGCGCCATAAAAATCACTTTTGACTGGGTTGTCCATCTATAGAAGTTGAGCATGACCGTAGAGGCAATAAAAGTTTTACCAAGACCGGTTGGCAAGGCACAAAACACGTTTTCAAAAAGTGCTTTTTGAACAATATCGAACTGGTAGTCCCTAACTTCAAAATTGGTGGGGTATATATACGTGGGGAGGTTGTCTTGGTTCAATTGGTGATGCGTGGGTCCAAACTTGACGTTTGTCTCTCTGATCATCTCATATACAGTTGAATTTTGCCCATTGCGGTCTGTGTATTGAACGGAACCTCCATCAATGGTTCTCTGGCCTGTCTTGACAATATTCGAAGTCCGGTTAATTGCAGCCGTTGGAAGCGATGCTGGCACTGTGGGACGTTGGCCAACGGATCTGATGATGTTGGATTCAAGGATCACCACATCCCCGTCATCGCTGAATTCATCCTCCGAGGACTGCATTGTACGCTTCCTCTATATCTAACACCCTGATACTGACTTGGTTGTACCCTTGTCTTTCCAACTGCTCTTCAAATCTAACTAGGTAGGTGATTTGAATCAAAGTTCTCAGTTTTGGTTAGGATGGCGCCAAAACACGCGTTAAAGATATCAGATAAATTTGAGCCTCACGTACAATTGCTGAAAAGTTTCCAAGGCTGACAGCACAGCCCAATGTTTAAGGGAGCAACTGCCCTTCTATTATACAGTAGTACAACCACGAGAATCTCGAAAGATGACCTTCTTTGATAAGAGGGTTATGGAGAGCATTAAGTTTCGCAAAAATAAAAGACGACAAAGTTATACAAATGACTATAAGTACTCCTTGTTGAAGTTATAGTTTATAACGATCTTGTCAACAGGACTAGAGACGTTACCATAGTACTCCTTCAATATAGGATTCAACTTTGAGAAGTTTGTGCTGTAGATAACACTGAACAAGTTAAGACAACTGTTAAACAAGTCCTTTTCAATGGCTTTGGCTACAGCCAAGCTAGCATCGCTCTTTCCTTCCCCTATGAACTTGCCGGTGAGCTGGTTGGACAGATCGGCAGCCAACTCTTGAACACCGCTCTTGAACTTCTTCGACTCAAACTTTTCCAACAGTTTTTTGAGGCTTTCTGGAGAGTAGGCATTTGTTCTTGATGGATTCGTGTGCGATTTGATCAACCCATCGACACCTTCGACGAAACCAATTAACTCACCGATCGTATGAGTCCTTGCGAGCAAGTTACAGTAAGAGCTCAACTCTGCTGACCGACGTTCTTCAATATTTGTTCTTATATGTGGAGGAAGCGTTGATAAGTCCTTAGTTTCTTCACTCAACCACTTATAATTCATCAATAGCATGAGATGATCTTTGATTTTATCTTCCTGAGAAACCGCAATTGCTGATGTCATTGCTATACCTGTAGACGATGAATTTGCTATCGAATTCAAGTGCATCTCCTCCATGTTCGACTGGGTTCTCGTGAGATTTCTCGATAACTGGGTCTGCTTGTTGTCGTTCAATATGCTATTCTTATTCAAAGCCATTTCAATGCTCTTCCAAATCCTTTCATAATCACTTGTCAATTTGCCGTAAATGTTTGATGACGCCATGTCTGAAATATTTAGCGATGCCAAACCGTTCTCTATTCTTCTCACATATTCAGGGAAAGCCTCTGTAAAGTTATGCACCTTACATGCAATCTCCTCTTGCTCAATAAAGAGGAGCTGTTTTTCGACATCCTTCTTCCACACACTAGCGAGTCTAGTGTCAAGCTTTGTCAACTTGCTAACAACATACTCTTGATCAGTAGAGGCCAATTCTGACCGAGAGTGCTCAATGTAACTCATGATGATGGGGCACTGTAGCAGGTTACCCTTAGCAGTGGACGACACAGCCTTGGTCATCGAAGAAGTCGATTCACCAAAGATTCCATTCATCAAGCCATACACGGTATCGCTGATCTCTCTATCCGTTTCCATACCATTATATGATGAAGCATCGTCCATAAATCTAGCGACTCTTGAACGGATTGGCTCCGTAATGAGCTTTTGAAAATCGGGAGAGGAAGACGATAGAGAGAAAAACTTAACAATAAACCTCTGTTGGATCATCATTGCATTGGAAAATTCTTTGAGGAAGTCAATCAACAAGTTGGTCAACTTCTGCATTGAGGATGCTTCATGATTGGAAGAAGATGACATTGTAGAGTTCGAACTTGAGGTGTTGGAAGCACCTAGGCCCAACTCCTCCAATAGTTTGCTTCCCGTATTTGGCCTCTTTAACTTCACTGGTGAGCTCTGCAGTTGCCTCGATCTAACGGACATGTCTGTGGTGAGCTCTCTTGGAGGAGCATTGAATGTGAATGGGACTGTATCAATTGATGACTGTTTGGCTTTGAAGTTCTCGATCATTGTTTTGGCAAGATTGTTGTTGAAGGATTTGAACTCTTTTTCGCAGATAGTCATGATCTCATAGTAGTCATCCGCAGATGTCTCTTTGACATAGGCAGTCAGACCATTAAGTGTCAAAACATCGGATAACTTTTCCTTCAAGTGTTTGGAAATGATCTCGTTGGTAGACTGCGTAGTTTGCAGCTTTGAGTTCAAGCTAATGACAATGGAGCTAAATATTCTCGATATCTGTCTTTTGAAGTTGCCAATGAATTTTTCGTTTGCATTTTCATACTTTGCTTTCTTTTCCGCCAAAGCCTTCATCTTCCCCATTTGATCATCTTCATCTCCCCCTCTGATCTTACTAAACGAGATATACAACTCATTCAAGATCGTCTCAACCTGTTGATTTGGCTCACCAAGTTTCACCTTGGAATCCAGCACCCGTAACTTATCCTCTGAGATGTCTACCGAGTGTAAGATTTCGTTCAATTCCTTCTTCAACATTTTCTTGTTGGTGATCTCAACTTGCAACCCGTTACCTTGATTCTCCAAGTTATCAATGTTCTCCTTGAATGAATTTAGCTGGACGCTAAATAGCCCCAAGAGTTTATCAACGGGCCCACACTGTTCAATCGAGCTAGCAATGGATGTGCTCAACTGCTGCACGTTGTCCGAAACCTCAGTCAACGCATTGATTCTCTCATACTGTAGCCTTTCCAACTCTTTTTTCAACTTTTTCTGCAGAGTCTTAGAATCGTCAACCCTTGGATCCCAACCGATCTCATCAAACAAATCAACCAAATCATTTGCCTTTTTGTCTTCATCGACTCGACTGTATGCTCTGGATCTGGCATGTAGTCTCTTTTGATTTGGTGATATAAACTGAACCTCATCATCATCATCATCGTCATCGTCATCATCGTTCTGGTCATCGTCTGTGTCAATGGCGTCAATTGAGGTAGAGTGCCCATTTTCAGCAGTGAAGAGAATCTCTGGAATATTGCCTTTGCTATCCTCCAGCTCCCTAGATTTTTCAAAAGAATAACTGTCATGCATTGCAGCCGAGTCATCGGTGGCACTGGGACCACCCAAGTTCAAAGGTGCAGTTTGGACATCGGTTTCAGCATAGTCTGCAAACAGATCGTCGTATTCATCGTCTTCAATCTGTGAGGTGCCTGAGGTGATTTTTTCCATCTCGTGCATAGATTTTCTATGACCAACAAACTCGATCGAGTTTACGGATGGAGAGATGGATTTTTGACGTGACAGCATCTCTTCGTTGTCAGCTGCAGCCTGTCTCATAATCTCAGCTTCCAATGCCTCTGCTCTTCTGGTTTCCTCTAGCTCTTTTTCTCTGGCTAGTCTTTTCACCTCTTCCAATTTTTCTTGTTCGAGCCTTTGCCGTTCCTGCTTTTGTCTTTCAAGTCTCTGTTGCTCAGATTTGCGTTGTTCATCCTCATAATTTTGTTTTCGATGAACCCTCAAGCTCTCTAGCTTCTCAATGGAGGTAGCTGACGCTTGCCTCTGATGAGCCTTACGCCCCAACTCTTCATCATTGTCGTTTCCATCAGGAAGAATGACTCCACTTCGCCTTCTAGATTCCACGGGTGGCTGCTGCTTTGAAAGTTCAGTAGGAACAGAAGGTATCATTGACTTATACTGTTGGTTGCTTGCAACGGTTCCCGGAGACACTGGTGAACTTGCAACTTCTGCCTGTTGTGCGACTCTTTGTTTTGTAGGTGACCTGGAAGCAAGGACAACATTGGAACCTTGTGCTAATATGGCCTTACTGGCTGGTGGAGTCCTTGACGAAAAGTCTGAATTTGCCGAAGTGTGCGCAACTGCAGTTGACGCAGAGGCTGTAGCGGTACTTCCAGAACTTGAAAGGGGAGCCCGAACTTGAGCCAGGTTTGGATTATACTCCGGATTCAAGTTTTTCATCAATGGAGTCAAGTGGAAGTAATCAAGTGAGCAATTGGATAACCTTGGGATCTTCTTACCGTTGGTATATCTAATGTAGTTATCCAAAAGAGACGTTAGCCAAACTCTTCTTTCCTTTGGCGAGTTTGTCTCCCAGTAGTACAGCTTACCAATTTCCAAGACAAATCCTGTTGGAACTTCCACATCAATTTCGATTGCCGTCATTTCATCAAAATCCCAAGTACGGCCAATCTGGACGGACCCATTGGGATTTTCCCTGGCCTTGTGTAGTCTTATCCTTCCCGATGCTTTCACCGACAGGATCAATATACGCGGCTTTTTGTTCTTTGGTGCACTGTTTGGAGGTGGTCTTGAATTTGGAAACTTCGAGTCCTCAACGATTCTAACATGGGCTTGATATTTCTCAATCTTGCGGCCATGATCATCCAGTTCTTTGAAGAGATAGGTATTGATCTGGCGGATATCATGCTCGTACTGTTGTGCTAGATCCATTGAAGAAGATGAGGCTGAAGGCTTATGGCTCGGTTGGAACTGCCTCTGTTGCGGTTGGCGTTGCTGCTGTTGCAGCGTTGGCGCTGCTGATGATGGTTGAGGTTGAGGTTGTGATTGTGGCATTGGAGAAGAGATATTTGGATGTTGCCTGGAGTTGCTGCTGCTGCCACTGTTACCACCGTTGCTGTTCTTGCCGTTAAGCGTGTTCATTGCCCGGTTCATTGTGGACCAAACTTTATCGCAGTACTATTACTCAAGGTGAAAAATTAAAATGCAAATGCAATTGGTTGTAGAACAGAAGAATGGAGGTTATTTTTTCGAGAAGGAAGGTAAAATAGAGGTGTGTCTACCTAGTTGATTGATATTCAAAACAGTACATAGATTTTGGCCATGGTATAAGTATGGAATTCGTGCTGTGCCGGTAGGGATCAGTGATCTTTCGCATGGCGTCGCTTTTAAAACGTCGATCGACGCTTTGTTGATAATGATGCAACATACTCAAGGCTGTGCAGATCTCACCAGCAGAGTACAAAAAAAGAAGTTGAGATTTTTCAAGAGATGGAGAGAGAGGAGACTTGACTTTGACAGGACGGGAAGACACCATCACTTTTGATTTATCTCTATAGGCATCAACAATCAGCAATTGAGATTAGTTGAAGCAACGGAAGAGAAAGAGAAAAAAAAGCTGACAACATCCACTTACCATGTCGGATCTGCACGAACTTTGCTACTTGAAGTCTCGTCCCTTGACCAAGGAATCTCATCTACAACCCTTGAAGGCTCTTCTTAGAGCGGGAATTCCTGCAACATATACATTAGAAGAAGCACAAGCATATGAAGCTGGTGATGAATCAACCGGTGAAGAAACTTCACTCTCCACCACAACCCCACTCCATCTAATATGTGAGTCTATCCCTTCACCATCAGATCCTGATCAACTATCAGAGGACGAAGCAGAAGTTGTTCTACAAATGATGTCCGAGCTATTCTTGAACGGTGCTGGATGGTCGTTAACTAATGCGAAGGATGAAACTCCGGGTTGTGTATTGCTAAGGCGTGGCTTCAACAAGTCCAAGTATTGGGAAGAAATTGTTGATGCTGGTGTTAGAGCAGAGGTGTTTTTGAGAAAGTTGAACGACCCTAACGTTCAATTCTTGGACTCTGACGATGAACTCGTTCTTGAAGGCAGCAATTTTGAGGAACAGGTTGAAGAAACAGAAGTAATACCCGAACTTGCTGCATCGGACACGGAAGCTGAGACCAAGGAAGAAGCACAACTCGAAGCCGAGAGGAAACTCGAAGCAGCAAAAGAGGCTCTGATAAACGACCCATCCAATACAACATCTACGTATTTGAACACTAAGCTTGAATACAAAGACGGAGCTTTGGTCACAGAAGAGAGGGGTGATGGAGTGATGATGCAGTGGGAAGACGAGCTAATGAAAGCTGGATGTGAATCTCTCTTTAGCTCCGTTGAAAATCCAAACGATGTTGTTGTCTTGAACATTGGATTTGGAATGGGAATTATAGATACCCTCATCCAAGACAAATCACCTTCAAAACACTATATTTCCGAGGCTCATCCTGATGTTTTGAGAAAGATCGAAGCTGATGGATGGCTAGAGAAGAGTAACGTTGTTGTGCTGAAGGGCAAATGGCAAGATACGTTACCTGAATTGTTGAATGAAGGCGTCTTTTTTGATGGTATATACTACGATACCTATAGTGAGCACTATGAGGACATGCTTGATCTATTCGATCTTCTAGTTGGTTTGTTGAAACCAGAAGGCACGTTTTCATTCTTCAATGGTCTCGGAGCTGACAGGTTAGTCTGTTACGAGGTGTATAAGAAGGTGGTTGCCATTGACCTGGGAAACTATGGTTTGGATATCAAGTTTAAAGAGATGAGCGCACCAACAACCACATTGGAAATAAATGACGAGACCGACGAGTCTGTTTGGAAGGGAATCAAAAGGGCTTACTGGAGGTGTCCGACATACTACCACCCGGAAGCAAGGTTTGCCTCGGCAGAAGAGTAATAATACTTGTTAAGTTAATATAGTTCTAGTACTAGGATTAAACGTCAAAAGAACCTTTTGTAGTTGTTGTAAAAATGCTAGAGGGGAATCACTTCTGTATCGGGCATAAGCCGCTATTGACTACCGCAGCCACAGCCGTGAAAAGTTTCACTTTGACATCATTTCTCCGTCTTTTTAGAGAACCTCCTAGAAGGAGTGGAGAAACGCCGCTTTCGGTTCTTTTTGAGTCATAAAAGGGAAAGGGGGCAGATAAGTGGTCTATCCAGCCACTCATATCGGAGAACCCCCCGTAATGTGGTGTAGAGAAACGACCTTTGCCAAGAGCTCATTCTGCTTGAATTTTTCAAAACTGGTAGCGGGCCCTTCGGTCACACCACTATAGGTCAAGTAGCATGTAGTGTGTAGAGTATTGTCAAATTTTGTACTTATACTGCTGTCCTCCCTCTTCTTTCAAAAAAAGACTTGGCCCGAGATCGTCACTTACGAAATCAGCATCACTTGACCTGAGCTTGTCAGATATCTTTCCGCACTCCAATCCATCCTGCAATGAGTGTCCAGAGAACCGCACAACCGCCAGCCAAACTGACCAAGGAAGAAGAGGCAAGGACAATCGATGACCAAGACTTTGTTCTTGAAGATGTCCTACCATCCTTTGAGATGCACAACTTGTTTTTCAACAGAACCGTTTACGATTCCCAAGATGGTTCAGGTGAAAATCAAGCTCTACCAAGTTATGAGGATGGTAATTCACAGCCTGCAGAGGCACCCTCAACAGATGTCTCCAGCCCACCCCCATTTCAAGAGCCAATGGAGAATGATCCAACGTTGAATCCCGACATCCTCATTTTGAACAACTTGAAAAACCTTCAAGAGATTGACATGCCCTTGAAAGTGTCCATTGTTTTGACGACAATGTTTCCTCAGAAAGGTATCCTGTCGAAACGTGAGAATCCCTTGCGTGAGTACAAACCGGGCGATATCATAACAGGTTATGTCGTTGTCGAGAACGCAGGTTGTGAAGATATTCCCTTCGATACTTTCTTACTCTCACTACAAGGACGTATCACGGTTCCTGCAAATCCAGCCAACAGCACCGATTCGCAAAGGTTGATCAGGGAAACTTTCTTGACGATGTACGATCTAACAGCCTGCTTCCACCACAGTGCTGCCCCATGTCAACTCGCAGCCAGAGATCCAATTGATGGGATGCTGTTTGGATTTCCAACTACAAAGACTCTAGAATCAGGAATGAGGTACAAGAAACCATTCATGTTCAAGCTTCCTAACAACTTGCTAGATATTGCATGTAAACATCAACTTCCAGAACATCTAGCTTTGCCAGCATCTTTTGGAGTGGACGTGGAAGCATGCCAAGGTCAAGCGGCTAACATCCAGGTGGATGAAAGGTTAGGTTATGGTAGGGTTGGTACCGTTGGGTCCCCTGTATTAACTAACGATGGTAGTGAGAAAGGCCAGTCCGTCTCTTATGCCATCAATGTCAAATATATCGGTAAGAACCTGGAGCTATATAAGAAGTACTTTAAGCCCAACACATCACACGAGTTTGACTTCATCAGATTGAAAGATGTTGAGCATTACGTGCGTATCGGTACCGATGGTGGGAGCAGAACCGGAGATTTCCGCGATGATGAATCGAACAGCAATTTCCAGTATCACTCATCAGTTCAAGAGCAGTTGAAGAGTCTTGAAAATGAGATAAACGAAACAATCATAAAGTTGACCGAAAAAAAGATGTTGATGGACAGGGGGGTGACTGATGTTCAGCATCTAAACGAAATATTGGATGATTCTCCAGTCCAAATCTCATTGGAAAAGAAGCAAAAGCAGCTCTTGACTTCTTGCTCAAAGTATTCTTCTCAAGACGAAAAGAAGCTACCACCGTGTGAGAACGAAGAACTAGTCACTGCTTCAAAGTCTCTCACGTTCGGTAAATCTCTGTTTTCAAAGGCTCATGGTGAATATAAGGTTGATGTTAGCTATGCAAAGCCCAAGTCACTTGAAGTGTACATTCCCAAAGTATTGAGAAAGATGTCGTTTTCTTCCACCCCTAGCCTTTCGAGGTCCAAGTTTGAAGCCGGCATTGGAAGCTCAAGAGAAACCATATCTGCAACTCCTGATTCATCTGTCAAGTCCTATCCAACCTCTTCCTCGATGTTCGAATCTGCAAGCAACAGTGAGACCTTTGGAACTACAGTTTCCACAGGTGCCTCTCCTTCTCACACAGGTGGTCAACCTCAGCAGCAGAAGTTGCAGCATTCTGATGCTACCACGTCAAATATATTGACACATGTTGACCTTGAACTAACTTACACACCATCATCATCATCATCATCAGCACCCCCACCAGACTCCACTGTCTCGGTAACCCCTCAACTAGTAGCAATGAACGTACAGACCACTCATCCGATGCCAGTGGCACTTACCTCAGAATACCTCCTTTCACAAGAATCATCTACAAACGGTAAGGGTCAACAATCTTTGAAATCAGGCCTAGCAAAAGTGAACTCCCTAAAGCAGAAGTTTGAAAGTTATCTGAGAGTACTACGGAAATTAAGCGAAGAGACAAACACCCCGTTACAGGCAAGACTTTTTCACGACATAATGTCGCTCAACAAGCTTTCATACAGCGATTCTCTAATTAAGGCGTTCAGTAATTGCTCACAGCTACCTTTGACCTGGGAGGCTGTTCCAGATGAGGGCGGCACTGCCAAAGCAGGAAGCAAAAAGTACGTTGCCAAATTGAAAGTTCCGATTGAATGGCTAGACCATGGAATGAAGGCGTATTCGTCAGGCACTAATGCTCCTCCTTGTATCATTCCTTGCTTTCAGACTTGTCTCTTGGGTAGGTTCTACGGTATAAGGATGGTCGTTAAATTTAAGAGGGAGAATACCGTCGATGTTATCGTGCCTGTTCGAGTCAGCTGAATGGCGAGAGGATGCTCAACAGTGGTTTGATTTTAGCGGTTATTGGAGTTGCTCAGCGTGCGACTATACTCAGGAAATAATATACCGGCCTCGATAGAGGAACGGGCATAACTATTGCTCGATACAGTTATTTGAATAGAACCGAACGTCAAGAGAGACCTATTGGTAGTAGTAGTAGTACTAGGAGTAGTAGCAATAGCAGTAGCAGTAGCAGTGGTAGCCGTTGTAAAGATGTTAAAAAGAGCAAGTTATGCAATTGGAATAAGCCTCTCAGCCGCTACTTCGGATATATGCACAGCCATTAAAAAAGTCTGACTAATCGTCTCTTATCTTGATATCGTTTTCCTCAGTCTTTTCTACTCCTCGAAAGAACGATTCTTTATCAACTGCACTGGTCTGCCGCCATTTTGTGTTATTTTCCAGCATCGTACAATAAGGAGAAAAGGATAATAAATAGATCCAACAACACATATTGGAGATCCCGTAGTCTAGATCAGAAACTGTTTCACTTTTTCGCATTGGGTTTCCATCAGCCGTTCAACCTCTCACCCGAATGACCATGGAAGAAGGGGCAAGGACAATCGATGACCAGGACTTTGTTCTTGAAGATGTTCTACCGTCCTTTGAGATGCACAACTTGTTTTTCAACAGAACCGTTTACGATTCCCAAGATGGTTCAGGTGAAAATCAAGCTCTACCAAGTTATGACGATGGAAATTACCAGCCTGCAGAGGCAATGCCTCTCTGTTCTCTCTCAACAGACGTCCTCAGTCCACCCTCATTTCAAGAAACAATTGGGAGTGATCCAACGTTGAATCCCGACATCCTTATTTTGAACAACTTGAAAAACCTTCAAGAGATTGACATGCCCTTGAAAGTGTCCATTGTTTTGACGACAATGTTTCCACAGAAAGGTATTCAATCGATACGTGAGAATCCTTTGCGTGAGTACAAGGCGGGCGATATTATAACAGGTTATATCGTTGTCGAGAATACAGGTTGTGAAAACATTCCGTTCGATACTTTCTTACTCTCACTCCAAGGACGTATCACGGTTCCTGCAAACCGACCCAACGGCACCTATCAAAGGTTGATCAGGGAGACTTTCTTGACGATGTATGATTTAACAGCCTGCTTCCACCACAGTGCTCCTCCCTGTCAACTCGCAGCCAGAGATCCAATTGATGGGATGCTGTTTGGTTTTCCAACTACAAAGACACTAGAATCAGGAATGAGGTATAAGAAACCATTCATGTTCAGGTTACCAATTAAGTTGCTTGATATTGCATGCCAACATCAACTTCCAGAGCATTTGGATTTGCCAGCAACTTTCGGAGTAGACATGGAAGCATGCCAAGGTCAAGCGGCTAACATCCAGGTGGATGAAAAGCTAGGTTATAGTATGGTAGGCAACATTGGGTCTCCAGTGCTGACTCACGATGTTAGTGAGAAAGGACAGTCCATCTCTTATGCCATCAACGTCAAATATATTGGTAAGAACTTGGAGTTGTATAAAAAGTATTATGAGCCTACCACTTCACACGAGTTTGACTTCATCAAGTTGAAAGACGTCGAGCATTACGTGCGTATTGGTACCGCTGGAATGACGAGAATCAGATACTCTCGTGAAAACTCGAACAACTATATGAGCTATCATTCATCAGCACTGGAGCAATTAAAGAGCCTTGAGAATGAGATAAACGAAACGATTATAAGGTTGACCGAAAAAAAGATGTTGATGGACCACGGGGTTACCGATGTTCAGCATTTAGACGGTATATTGAATGAACGTCCAGCTGAGGTCTCATTTGAGAAAAAGCAAAGACAACTTGTCACTTCATGCTCAGAGCAAATGTGTTCTTCTAAAAACGAAAAGCAATTACAACCACGTGGAACTGAAGAGCTCTATACCGGTTCAAAGTCTCTCAAGGTGGTCAAATCTCTATTCTCAAAGGCTCATGGTGAATATACGGTCGATGCTAGCTATGCAAGGTCTTTAAAACTTGAAGTTTACATTCCCAAAGTATTGAGAAAAATGTCGTTTTCTTCCACCCCTAGCATGTCAAGGTCCAAGTTTGAAACTGACAGAGGTAATTTGAAAACATCACCTTCTGCAACCCCTGATCCATCTATCAGGTCCCACCCAACCTCCTCCTTGATGTTCGAGTCCGCAAGCAATGGCGAAACTTTCGAATCTAGTGTTTCTTCAGGTATCTCTACTTCTCCCACTGGTAGCCAGCGACAGCCACAGCTGGAGAAGCAGAAACAACACCAGCACCAGAATTGTACTGATGCTGCCACTTCAAACACATTGACACACGTTGACCTCGAGCTAACTTACAAGTCATTATCGTCAGCTCCCCCACCAGACTCAATCATTTCAATAACCCCTCAGCTATTAGCAATGAACGTGCAGACCACCCATCCGATCCCATTGGCCCTCAGCTCAGAATTCCTCCTCTCACACAAACCACTACCAAACTACAAGGATTCGTTACCGTTTAGGCACCCGGGACTAGCAAAAGTGTCTAGCTTGAACAAGAAATTCGAAAGTTACCTGAAAGTTTTACAAAAGTTAAGCAAGGAGACAGCCACCCCGTTACAGACAAGGCTCTACCATGACATAATGTCGCTCAAGGAACTTTCATATAGCGATTCCCTAATAAAGGCCTTCGGTGACTGTTCGAATCTACCTTTGAACTGGGAGGCTGTTCCAGATGAAGGCGGCACCATCGAAAAAGGAAGCAGAAAATACGTTGCCAAAGTGAAAGTTCCAATTGAATGGTTAGATCATGAAATGAAGGTGTTTTCATCAGGCACTAGTGCTCCTCCCTATCTCATTCCTTGTTTTCAGATTTGTCTCCTGGGTAGGTACTACGCTATAAGGTTGGTCGTTAGATTCAAAAGAGGTAACACGGTTGCTGTTATTGTGCCTGTTCGACTCATATGAGAGCTAGTATTTTATTCCAAAGTATGCCAGGAATTACACATTTTGATAGTCGTTATACAGCCAGTCTGTATGGAAGATGGTCAAAATCGTTCATTGGTTGTGCCCGACATACTCACCATATCCAGTGAAGGTTTGCCTTGGATGAAGGGCAAATGCAATTAATAGTTAATATAGTTTTCTTATTGGCATTGAGCGTTGATCAAAGGATACTTTAAAATCTGTAAATTCATGGAATTTGGTGACCAATTTACCCCTTTTTTTTGATGGATCACGTACATAATTACGCGACATCATGCAACGCGCACTTACAGCTAGATCGCCAAATGGCTGGTGGCCTATTCTCTAACACTAAACGATAATTGTCCCTAGACCAACAAACAAACAACATTAACTTGTTCGGAATAGCCTTTTGTCGATCGACCCTTATTACAATTGCATCAAAATCATCATCTTCTTCAAAAATCAAATTTCTTCCAGTTCCATCGGGGAATATTAAAAGTATCCTGAGAGATCATGTTTTCCAAGATCACTCAGATAAGCAAGAACCTCACGGATGAGCTGTCTCGAATAAACGATGAGGTCAGTCAAGCTCGAAGGCAAACATCAACACCACCTACAGGTCAAGGTTCCGGCACAATTGACCCTGCAGTGGCGGCCAGTATATTGGCAAAGGAGACACCCGACCCAGATTCTCTCGTGCAACCGGGAGATCCTGAACCTCAGCCTGAATCAGAAAACCAAGAGGTCCCAAAGGAGAAGATCACTACATCATCTTCCCCTCAAGAGTCGGGGATTACATCTACAACAGAATCAAAAGTGGTTTCTGAGCTTCCATCCACATCCAGCACTCCTCCTCCTGGCACTTCCAATGCTCCTTCGCAAACACCTTCCGATGCAGAGCTTTCAAAGAACCCAGCATCATACATTCCTGGAACGTCCATAAAGTATGCGGACCTGCCAACAGAGCTTCGAGCAAAAATGCGCAAGTTTGTCAAATATGAGGAGAAATACCCGGTGTTGTTTGAAGCTTACAAATCAGAGAAGAAAAAGACCCATATTATATCAACTTTTGAAAATATGTTGAAAGAGACCACTCCATGTTCGAGCATTGGAGAAGTGCATGAGCTCAAGAACTACCTTTCCAGTCTCACATCCAAAAATGACATACTGAATACAGAATTGCGCAAGGTGTCGACAAGGGAGAGTGCGGCAAATAAGGAAAAGACTGAAGTGGTCAAAAAGTTAAACGAGGCAAACTCAATCATTGCCCGCTTGGAAAAGGAGGCCGATCTAGCTAGGGAGCAAGCCAACCAAAGGAAGAACTCCATGCAATTGGAGATTCAAAATTTGAGTGAATCAAATGACAGACATCAGAGCCGCGTGAAATCATTAGAGGTGTCGAACACCACCTTGGAGGAGGAGATCAAAAAACTCAAGGAGGCCCCAACATCTAGCGAGGCATCTGAAGAACTTCAAAAAGAGCTACAAGCCATAAAAAAGGAAAATGAAGAGCTGGCTGCCTCAATAACTAGCCACAAAGAAGAGAATGGCAAGATTTTGGAGGAGTTAAGCGCATTGAGAGAGGAGAAGAGTGTATTGACTTCAGATTGGGAGTCTAGAGTTGATGCATTGCAAACTGATTTGTCCGAATCTAAAGCTTCTCTTGATAAATTGAAAGGGGATCATAAACTAGAGGTGGATGGCTTGTCCACTAAAATATCTGACTTAGAGTCTGCCTCAGAGTCAAATGCCAAACTGACACAGCTTTTCAAGTCAAAAGTGGAATTCCTTACAGAGGAGCTCAAGGTGAAATCAGAGACTGAGTCCACAACGCAGCAGGAAACTGTCCCAACATCAATTACCCCAATTCAATCAGGATCAAAGAACAAAAAGAAAAACAACAAGAACAAGAAGAAAAGTTCACAAAAGCAGGTTGCTGCCGTCACCACGGAGTTGAATGTGGACGAGGACGACACGAAGGACACAGAAACTGTACCATCCATTCTTCCTGGTGAGACAATAAACGCAGCAGGCAAGCCAGATCTGTCAGATGTCGAAATCATTGAACTACAACACAACTATGAAGTAGTGACTGCCAAGTATGACGCCTTGAAGCAGATCGAGGAGGATCTCATAAAGCTCAACGAGGAGCATAAAACCTTGACCCAAAAGTATGAATCATTAAGCACCATTAAAGAGAGCGACGCTGCGAAGCTTGAAGATATAATCAAGGAATCCACAGAAATGAAATCCAAAATAAGAGCAAAAGATGAAGAACTCGAAAATCTAAGGGACATGCTGCTTGAAGTTGGTGACTCCTTAGTGGGAGCGAAGGACGAAATCAAAACTCTGAAAGAAAAATCCAGTGGCGACGAATCGCTTGAGAATTTGATGAAGGAGAAAACTGCCGAGTTGGATACCGTGAGGGGTGAACTGGAGATATTAAGAGTGCAAAACTCTGATGCTGTCAAAGACTACGAAAGGACAAAATCTTCCTTGACTAAGAAACTTGAGAGTTCAATAAACGAATCCAAACTTTCTGCAGCAGAAGTTGCATCTTTGAAAAAGACCATTGAGGACTTACTGGCGTCAAAGACTACTCTTGAAAGGTTGTTGAAGGATAAGGAGTTCCAGGCTGCCGCGGTGATGAAAGAGCTAGAAAATTTGAAAAAGACGACTGGCGTGGAAAGGGACAATCTAACCGAGACTGTCGCAACCTTGACTAGAGAGAAAGATTCTTTGTCCAAAAAAGTGAAGGAATTGGGTCTGTTCAAGAGTGAGGAAGTTCAACTCAAGCTTGACCTAGCAAGTGCTAGGACGTCCATAACGCATAAGGATAAGGTGATTGCAGAGAATGAAAACAGAATAAGATACTTGGAAGAAGAGAAGGCAAAATTGAATGACACGCTGATTGAGTTGAAGGTGGAGATCAGTGAGTTGAAGTCTTTGAACAAGACGTTCACAGAATCGAAGAACGTACTCGTCACGAAAAATGAAAATTTGAAGCAGGAGTACAACGAGTTGATGCTGAAGCTGAACAAGGTGAGCACTGAAAACAATAAGCTTGTCAAGAACTTGGAAGAGTTCAAGGATAAATACAATGAGGCCAAAGACTTGAAGAACAATTCTTCTTTACAGTCTGACTCTATGAAGAAGAGGTGCGAAGAGCTTACGATGAGAACCAAGGAATATGAAAATAGACTTGATATGTTAGAAGAAGAACTTTCGGAGGCTAGGTCGATGTTACAAGAAAGAACCAGAGAAGCCGGCACCATGAGAAAGATGCTCGTTGAAGCCGAAGAGAATCACGACTTGAAATTGAAGGAGATGAACGCAAAACTCAGTGCCATGATTGAAGAGAAGGAGAAACTGGAAACAGAAACAACTATGGGATTGAAAAAGAGACAAAGAGAGATTGATGATTTGAAAATGAGATACGAAAACCTAAATCAGGAATATACAACCCTGAGTCAAGAAAAAGAGGATGTATCAGCTAAGTTGAATCAAGAGTCGAAAAAGATCACTTCGCTGCAGGCATTACAGCAACAACAGGAGCAGCATCAAGTTCAACAGAAACAACAACTTCAGCAACAGGTAAACTCATCACAGCATTCATCGTCTTCTTTCCAGGCGCGAAATGGTGATTCTCCATACGACAACAAGCTACTTGAATCCCTCCGTGACTCACTGAACGAATGCGAGAACAGGATCAAGGAGTTGGAAGGAGTCAACGCTTTGCTCAAGAGGTCAAACGAAGACTCCTCGCAAAAGCTTGTGCGTATGAACAAGAAGTACAAGATCTTGTCCCAGCAGTACCGTACGGTAAAGGAACGTCGGAATTCGATAGACTCGAATCCCTCGTCTCCTTCGGTGAGTAGATCTGGAAGTGTTGTTGGTGGTTTGGTTGGACTGGCCAATTCTGGTGGTGGACCATTTGGAGAGAATGGCAACGGAGGAATGAAGAAGATTGGAGAGCAGGAAGAGGACGACGTTAAAGAGAAGGTTGAATACATCAAGAACGTTCTTCTTGGTTTCCTAGAGCATAAAGAGCAAAGAACCATTCTACTGCCGGTTATAAAGACGTTGTTATACCTGAATGATCAGGATGAGCAGAGGTTGTTGAACTCGTTGTCCAAACCTTGATGGTCATAATGTTCATTTACCGTTTATTTCGTATTCACTATCATGATTATATAGATAACATTAACTTCATTGAGATGCATCTCATTTTTAGTACTTTGGACAAGCTCGGATTTCCTGTGTCATATGGCTCTACTTCCAAGACATAGATCGCTCTACGCAAAACTTCAGTTTAGGCTAAACAACGATTTATCAAACGAGTTAATTAATGTTGGATATACATCAGAAACAACCGACTGATCCACAGATGCCAACAGTGGATGCCCCTTACTGCTTGTAGATTCTCTCTTTGTCGTCCATGTAAGGCCTCAAAACTTCTGGAATCACGATCGATTGAGTTAATGGATCGTAAAAGTTCTCCACAATGGCCAGAATCACCCTAGGAACAGCACATGCCGTACCGTTCAAAGTGTGGACGTACTTCAACTTGGAGTCTTCTCCTCTGTATTTAGTGCTCAACCTGCGTGATTGGTAGTCCAAACAGTTAGAGACGGAACTAACCTCTCCCCAAGTTCCTCTTCCCGGCATGAGAGCCTCAATATCAACTTTCTTATAAGCAGGTGCTCCTAGATCGTCAAACGGCATGATCAAAACTCTGGCGCACAACCCTAAACTTTCAATGAAGTTTATTTGGAAATCGAGAAGCCTGTCAAACTCAGCATTGGACTTTTCGACATCACCCTCAGTCCAAGAAAACAACTCAACCTTTGAGAATTCATGGACACGGTATAGTCCTCTAGTATCTCTACCAGCGGCACCAGCCTCGGCACGATAACTACGAGAAACACCAACCAGTCTCTCCGGCAACTCCTGCAACTTGTAATCCTTCATCGAATTCAATCCAGCCAACGGTATTTCAGCGGTACCAGTCAGACAGAGTTGATCATGGGTCAATTCAAACACTTGTCTCTCGTTGTTTGTGTCCCTAGGCTTGAATCCACAGGCATTGGTAACACTGGTCTTTACTATCGATGGTGGAATGACCATTTTGAAACCAGCCTTACGTGCCAACTTCAAAGCGTACTGTATCAATGCCTGTTCTAGTAAAGCTGCATCGCCTAGTAAGAAGTACCATCCCCTTCCTGAGATACGGGTTGCTTCTTGGAAATCCACCAGTTTCAACTGTTCCATGACATCCTTATGGTCTTTTTTTGGGTTTCTTTCGAGGTTTCCATCTAGAAAACTTTCAGGTGAAGAATCATATGCGGTTGGTGCGTTCAGGTATTTCACCAGTTTGACATCAGAGTGAACCGAAGGGTCTATCAAGTTTGGTAAAGCGTCAACCCTGATGAAAAGGTTGTCCTCCAAATCGGCCAATGTGGCCTCTGCCTGTTTCACTATTGGTTTGAGTTTGGAAATTTCGGACATGAGTGAGTCCGTTTCTGATTCTTCCTGGTCTCCCTTTTGTACTTTGGACTGTTTCAACAGGTTTTGTGCATTTTTGAGCTTGTGCTTCGAGTCGAGTAGCTCTTTATTTGATTGAGTGTATCTTTGATATAGATCGGAAAAATCGTCTCCTAATGGATCTTTCACCTTTCTCTTCGCGCATAGTTCTTTGAAAAGACTTTCGTTTTCGTTGTAATAGTTGAAGTCAAAATGTGCTTTTTTCAGAGTATTGTTTGACTTCAATTGGGCAGATGTTGTTGATTGATATCTTGCCAACTTTGACAATCTGAGAGAAAGCCTTGGGGATATCGTGGTTTTGATCGAAATCATTGTAGGTAAGGAATTGCTCGTATTGTGGCCGATTGCGAAAATTTGTGAATTATTAACAACTCTAGCTGATTATTTGATGTAATAATTGGCTGATATAGGTGCTGGTACTATAGTGATTCAGGCTCCTTTTTAACCAAAGTGATGTTGAGAAAATGATCTTGCGGTAACTTTTCAACGTGCATGCCTCTTTGGATTGCTTGCTGCGCAAGCTCATCGAGCGAGTGAAAAATTACCGGTTGTATGGGTGTTAGTGTCGGCACGGCTTGTACCCAAGACTACGTTTGCTAAACCTCTCATCTTGATGCAAATCAACGTAGCAATGACGTAGATGGTATCAAGAATAGTATGTGCGTACTTTATAACACCCAATTCTTTGAGAAAGAGAAGGAGAGCAAGCAGTCTAGGCAAACTGTTGATCTTACTTGGCAGACTATTGATTGCTCTCATCCAGAGTTGAAAAAGAACAAAAAAGGGCCGTTCAGGGGAAGCAACTGCTGAGAGTCAAAGTGCTATCTCTACTAAGCACGCGGGTTTAAGTTTGGTTGTTTATTGACAGGCTAGTTTGAATCCACATGGGTGGTGAAGCGTCGTTGCAGTTGATGTCAGATTGACGTAATAGGCGGTCGACCAGATGTGCAATTGATTCACATTGATGAAGGTTAATTAGATTTCAGGTAGTTCGATGATGTACTGGTGATGTTAGCATTATGGCCAGCAGATGCGTAAAGAAAGAAAGGATAAACGATAAGACTAATTTTTGCTAACGGCACCCGGTTACGAACGTTGACTTTAGCTTCAACAATTACTTACATCTTGATCCTCTGCCTACCAATAATCAATGATTAAACGTTTGTCCAATCAAAGCATGCGGGTAGTGGGAACGTTTTGATCTGTTGGGCAGGAGAAGATGTTGATCCGACTTTCAATAGAGGGTGCTGCTACTCACATAGGTCCGACAACTGATGACGGTTGTGAAAGGATTAGAAAGAAAAAGAAGGCAGTACAACCCTTCACGATTGCAATTGCCATGACAAAACAAGAAGTTTTCATCTGTCAGCCATCGAACGGAATACCAATCCAAAACCAACCGACTTGAGTTGCTGATAAAAGATAACAGACAGGGTGAATGGATCGTTGATTTGCACGGCCTGAGTTTGGGGAGCGTGCCACGGAATTTGTGTATCCAAAAGGGGAAGTTTTCTCTCTTCTGATAAGATACGTAGCCAGTCTCTGATTCTGATGAGCACACTCTGTTGAGCCTTTGAATTTACCGATCTGCTTATTCGTGGATTCATGTAGATCAATCCACTAGTTAACACAAACAGCAGTGTTATCCAGAACGCTCCTCGATGTACACTAGGACAGTTCCCCGTACATACTAGCGGACGGAAGGCTTTCAGTCCAATATACCACCTGTGCATTTGATTTGATTGCAAGGCAGGCAAATCAACATATGCAAGGCACCTCCGGTCGTTGAAACCATAGTTCAAGTGACTGTTGATCATTGCGTCAGTATTACTTTATCGCTCGGGTAGGTGCCCGCAATTTCATGCGAAAACAATGATACCAGCTAGCCAGGCCGGCACCTGAAACCAAGTGGATATTCCACGTAACTCCACAAGGTATCTTTACTCCGTTCGATAATACCCAAATTGGAACTGCTAAAGAGTAAGATGTCTTTGATACTTGTACTAGTCTGATGAGAGCAGTGAAAAATTGGTGAAAAGTTTGTCCCCGGCAGTTCGGTTGGACCTCCACACGGCCAGCATGCAGGTGGGTTGGTATGACGTACGGCTTCGTCTCATTTACGAACAACTTCACGAAAGTCATTCTTATTGAAAAGTTACCTTGAATGGTTGTTAGTGATCATATCTTGATCTTTCCAGCAGTCACTGTTGTTGAACGGGTGGTTCCAAATGTACGCTGTCAGATATACCTACGGATGCATTTGGTACCTTTCACACTAAAGTCAATTTCTCCATAATGAAAACATTTGATGTTTTGATGTAACAAAAATAGAGTCTATGCTACGAAGTCTCTTGTGATGTAATCAAAGGTAGGGACAACAAACTAAAGCCGTTTATGAAAGTTTCGTCGAGAAAGTTAACTTTTATCGAGACAGATCTTTGTCAATTGACAACAGTTTGCACATGATGCTATGCAGGTAGGCTGGCGATGAGAATTAGGGAGAAGGAATCCGAGCAAGTATCACGAAGGCATTGTTAAAGGCTAGATACTGGGTATGGAAGAGATCAGATTGGTGTTCCTCCAGATCACCTTCCTAATTGGGTAAAAATATTCAAGATTATGCTCCTTATTCTGATTGCCCATGCCGTCCGTGTAGTGGCAATGGCAATGGCAATGGCCGGCCGGCCTGTGCTGCACGACGGCACGACGCGCCATGAGATTCGAATCCCGTGGGCAGCCTGGAATAGTCTTGGAGATAGGACGGTTACATGCCTAGCACTCTTGGCTCTTGACTTAGCACGGGTCGCAAAGGAACAAGATTGGAAATCAACACATCTTTCAGTTGCTAGGTAATGGTCAACCAACTAACGATCAACAGGTTGGCTTGCACCCGCGACCAAAGAGAATCTTAGCTGACTCGGGCCGAGCCGTGTGCGGCATCCCATAGCGAACCTTTCATTCCCCAGCAGCCTCGGGGGGCTGCAGCAGCCCAGGGTGAATGAAAAACAGCCAAAAAAAAAAAAGAAAATAAACAGGAAAACAGTCTTTGATCTCAACCAACCAATGGTTCCTTCGGAGAATATAAAGATGACGAAACCGTCAGACAAACCGTTCCGTTGTGTGTATGCGTAAAAGCAACATCCCTTAAGTGAGTGATTCATTGCACACCGT
This sequence comes from Ogataea rishiriensis, assembly GCA_030569615.1. Taxonomy (NCBI): domain Eukaryota; kingdom Fungi; phylum Ascomycota; class Pichiomycetes; order Pichiales; family Pichiaceae; genus Ogataea; species Ogataea rishiriensis. The sequence continues at coordinate 26,436 of JAJMLH010000027.1, read as the reverse complement.
TGAGTATTCAGCAAGGTAAAGCTTGTTCGCTACTATTATACATAGCGCATACCCCTGTAACTAGCGGATAACAAGTATCGTAGATCCAGCGAGCCACATAAAGAGTTGTACGTGACTTTTGGTCTGGCTGGATAAGTGATCACAACAAATCAGATCGTAGGACAGTCCTATAGACTGGTTGTTTCATCGACCAATCGATTAATCAACGTCTCTTATTTTGTGCGTGGTGCGCCAAGCCGAGACTTCGATGGCCAATCTTCCAAGATAAAACGGCATGGCCATGGCAATTACCAAGGGCTTACCAAAAGATCTGGGCGGGAGATAGTCAGAGTTGATTGTCTCTGACTATCTCAGCACGGGATTCTTTGACTAATTGATCAAACCTTGTGGTGTTTGATAGCGTGCTGCATCCATTGTAATGGTCATCTGTTGCAATGTTGTATCGATATACACCAGGCACAAATCCAGGGAAGTACAGGCAGTGATAGCGGGGAGCCTCGTGGGATCCCGTGGGATTTCCCCCCCGTGGTATCGAAGCAACATCAGCAGCACCAGCGGCAGAATTCTTTATCTCTGTATCTGCAGCCGTCTTTTACCCTGATTGGGAAGGTGCTATTGTTAATTTTTCACTATCGACCGTTCAATCACACATCTCAGGGCAAAGAATCTGTGGAAATCTCTTGCCTATCAAAAGCCTTGGTTTTGTTACAAGCAAATGGACGGCTTTTCAAAACTCCTGGTTCTAATCGCCCTGTCTCTATCCACTCCTTACATACAACGTACATCGTACAATGCACTGGAACTTACAACTCTCCGTGAGTAGGGGGGGTATGGATGTCTTCTCGTCTGCCTGTATTCTTTCTTTTTTTGGCACTAATCATCTTGGATCGCTAATTATATATAAGGGTGCTGCTTCCTCCTTTGATTCCCATTACCCTGTGCTAAACATCAACTAGCTTGAAAGGATCTCTCTTCATCAACTTTATCGCTGTTCATCTCATCCTTCCAACACTAGTAAAAGAAAGTACAATAGCAGGTTCTATTCAAACTTTCCACTACTGCCTACACCTGGATCAACTACATTCTACTTCGTACAAACATATAGCAACAGTTGATTATATACAAGATGAGTTCAAAGGATTCCGAAGCTCAAATCTCCGCCGTCATGTCCCCTACCGGGATCCCGCTAGATGCTGATGCTGCCGAACTAGCAAACTTGGGTTACAAGCAAGAGTTCAAGAGAGAGTACGGTATGCTTTCCACCTATTCCTTCGCCCTATCCATCTCTGGTTTGATGGGTACCATTGCAATCACATATCTCTACCCACTATGGGCTGGTGGTCCAGCCGCTGGTGTGTGGTGCTGGTTTGTCGGTGCTATTGGTTGTCTATGTATTGCCTGGTCGGTTGCCGAAATCACTTCGTGTTTCCCAACCTCTGGTGGTATGTACTACGTCATTACCCACGTTGTTCCTAAAGAATGGGTTCCCCTGTTGTGCTGGATCGATGGTTGGTTGTACTTGACAGGTGCGCTTACCGGTGCATGTTCTACCGATTTTGGTGCTGCCACTTTGCTACTACAGACGGTTTCAATGTATAAGGATTATACCTACACTCCAACCAGAGAACAGATCACAGCTGTTGCCATCTTGATCATCTTCACCCATGGTTTCATCAACTCGTTGCCAGGTTCAGTGTTGTCCAGTATTACAAAGTACTACTGTATCGTCAACATTGGTTCCACCATTGCCTTGATCATCACCATGTTGGTCAAGTGTCCTGAAATTAACACAAGACAATACACATTCACAAAGATTATCAATGAGACGGGTTGGGCTGCCGACGGTTGGGCTTTCTTGTTTGGTTTCCTTAACGTTTCCTGGGTTATGACATGTTACGATGCCACCTCTAGAATGTCCGAAGAAGTCCACGATGCCGCCTTCAAGACTCCATTAGCCATTGCTGCAGCTCTAACAACAACTGCTGTCTTGGGTTGGGTCTTGGTCATTGTCTTCACCTTGTGTATGTCCGACGATTTGGATTCCATCTTGGCCACTACAACAGGTCAACCAATTGTGGAAATCTTTGCCTACTCGATGGGCAAGACTGGTGCCACCGCATACTTGGCTCTCTGTTTTGTCATTCTATGGTTCTGTGGTGCCGTTGCTGTTTGTTACACTTCAAGATCCATCTGGTCGTTTGCCAGAGATGGTGCTGTTCCATGCTCCAAGTTCTTTTACCACTTGGATTCTAGAACCGGTTCTCCAGTGAGAGCGGTCGGACTGATTGTCTTTATCAACTCATGTCTATGTTTGATCAACATTGGTTCCACCGTTGCCATGAATGCCATCTTCTCTGCTTGTGCCATTGCCACCGATTGGTCATACATCATCGTCATTTTTGCATTCGCAGTGAACGCTGAAAAGATGGGTGTTGAGAGAGGTCCATTCCACATGGGTAAGTTCTCCAAACCAGTCATGTTCTACTCCTGTATATGGACTGTCTTTGTCTCGATCGTGTTTGTCTTCCCTAACTACATGCCTGTTACAAAGGAGAACATGAACTATACCGTTGTCATTCTTGGCTTCGTCTTCTTCGCGGCTGGTGGATGGTACCTCTTTGATGCCAAGAACTGGTACAAGGGTCCAGTTGCCAACGTTGATGCGGAATACGACGAGATCATTGAGGCTGTTAGTCCTTTGAGAACTCACAACTCGCATCTGACTCATAGATTGGCTTCCACAAAGTCATCTACAAAGAACATGGATGAGGTCATCACCGAAAAGATTTAGAGAAGATTATTATACTTGTGATATTGTTTATCAGTGATTTTTTGTTGCCTTTTCCTTGTTCAATTTCTCCTTCTATCGATTTTACTACTCATGATTTTCCGTATCATTACTATATAAAGTATTTCGTCCCTTAATCTTTCGTTTTTTCCACGGGTGTGTTTGTTATCTTGAATTGTATTATGTTCATTTTTGGTATTAGCAGTGAATTGGTCATATAATCGTTCTTTTCATTATGATACTTATCCCGTAAACCAGTTGTAGCGTCGTTTTTCTCCTAAAACACCAAAAAGGGGGGTGACTCGATAAGGAAATCGGATCTGTCAATTTCAAAAACCGGGCGAATACTTATGGACGGACGTTGAGGCAGTGGAGGGGCTGCGGTGGTTGAAAAATCACGTTGAATAGAGTGTAAACCAGTGATCCTACTGTTTCCTTGATAATGCCACTGATAATCATCATCAGTTGTTAGATAGAAACAGGGGGGATCTTTCATATTGCATATCAAAGATGGACGAAATAAATATGGTCCAAGAACAGCAGCAAGAGCCGCAGCATATCGAAATGCTACAGGAATCAAATGGTCTTCTCAACTCCTCCACAACGATCATCATATTGACGTTACTCATAACGATCCTTACGACTCTTTACCTCAATCGTAAGACATTCATCAAGACGTTTCTGTCGCGTTCTCCGCCAACGTATGTTATAGTGGGACCAAAGGCAAGTGGCAAGACAAACATGTTTTCCATCCTAACGAGTGATTCACACACGTTGCCAAAACTAACGGTGACATCTGTGGAACCAAACGAAGGTTTCCTCTCATCCAAAACCGCTGCTGCATCCTCAGGAACGAGGACCAAAGATAAGTTCCGTATCATCGATTTCCCGGGAACTTTGAAACTGCAGAATCTACACCTCTATCCTTTCCTTTCCAACTCTGCCGATCTTTATAGTTTGAAAGGAATAATATACAACATTGATTCTTCCCAGTTCACCCCTGAGTACTGCCATGCCGTCTCCACTGATATGTTGAAGCTACTGAACTATACCGAATCTGTTCCAAACGGTGTTGACATTGCCGTGTTCTGTAATAAGTCTGATCTGTTTACAAGTAAGAAGTCGGCCAAGATCAGGGAATTGTTAGAAGCGGAAATCACCAAGTGTCATGCCTTGGGTGGTAAGAGTCTTGGTCAGATTGGTACCGATGAAGGTGGTAGTTCCGGTGATGCCAGTGGTGGTGTTGGTGCAGAGGATGGATTAGTTGGTAGCTTTGATGGAGGAAAATTCAAGTTTGAGTTGCTTGAAGGTGGTGTTACATTTGTCGAGGGTAACATTTTTAAGGGCAAGATGGATGGATTGTTTGGATGGATCGATGAGAAGGCATTTAACTGATGAATCTGGTCACGATGTGGGTTTTTGCGAGGTTGATCCAATGTTGTGTAATTCCGGCTTCTTTGATGGCATGTATGAACCTCTAATATATCGTTTAATTTCGTTCTTCAAATGGGTACAATTCAATAAGGTTCATGCTGAATTGCTCTTTCTCTTACAAGATGAAGGAGGGGGTGGTGGCACTGGACTACGGCCAAGACTACATTCAAAGAGCGTCTCAATAATAGGTAGCAAGTTGACCAAAATGCACACAATCCAAGAGGAAAAAGCATGTAATAACGCCAGAACGCCACTGAGAGTTATATGCTGTTTAATTGCATACTATCAGTGAGATGACTCCACTAATCATACAAAAGAATGCTCCTTCTTTTCCTATAAAATACAGTTCAGTATAGCAGTGCATCTCTCGGATCAACTCAACCTGCATTGTGCGGTGCTACTATCGCTGTGAAATTTCATGCATTATTTATTGGTTGCATCTTTGGAATAATGCCACAAATTAGAGATGATCATGATGATGGCTCTGAAGAAACATAGGTTTCCATTAAAATACAAGCCAACAACAGTACAAAAACAGATTATAACCCCTTCACTCACTCATTCTTCTCTCAATTGAGTATATATGCACCACTAAAGCATACCGCCCCCTCAACAGATAACACTACGAAAATGATCTCAACGGTGCTCGGGTCGATCCCATTGCTCATCACACATGTCACAAACTATCAGGTTTCAAGAAGGTTGATCTACCCTGTGTTACTTCCACATATTACCTCATCCTCGGTGGAACTGGTAACGGGTCCTGATGGATCAATTGCTACTTCATCCGACAGCAGGATAATCACTTTGAACAAGGATCTCAAGACCTTGCAGTTCAACTGTGCAATTGACATATCAAAAACTAGCGGAAAGGACGAAGGCAAGTCGAACAGCAGCAAGAACAAGACAATTCTCCCGTTGACTACCAACTCGTTGTTTTTCACCCATGTTGCAAAGCTATTTTTCAACATGACTGTTTCATTATCGCTTCAGATCATAACGCTTGTATTTTTTGAGATTGTTAGATTTGGCAATAAGGAAGCAAGAGGTTTGGATTGGTCATTCACACTGATGTCGTTGATTGTACTATTGACGTATCTTATCCCAACGTTAATAGTGACTCAGGTGTTGAGCAAGATACCCTTCTTGAATCTGAATACCAGTGAAGATGCCATTACGATGCGTGCCTTACGCGGGAAGTTGATCTTGTCAGTTGTGAGCTTGACCATATGGTACTCGTTGTTCTTCATCTTCAACGAGTTTATGTTTTCTTCCGAATACCTGATGGACGTATTCTTGGCCTCTGAAGGTTTTGAGATTGGGTTTGTTCAAAGATCGTTGATGGAATTGACCGTCTTGGGAGTGACCTGTCTTGCCGTATTGAATGGAATGGGAGCCAGTTCGTCCTTGTTCTATACGTTCTTCAAAAAGACAAGGTTGGTGAAAAAGATTGATGTTGTCAAGTTGGTTGAGACTTTGAACACCACCGAGAATTTGATCAGAATACGAACCGGGGAGCTTGACACCAACCGTGGAGATTTTAACGATTTGAAGAACGAGATTAGGGCATTGACCCAAATGAAGATGGATCTAGTTGGTGATGTTAGTTATCTTGTGAATAACTACATGGCCCAGAGAAAGGCAGATACACTGCATGGTAAGATCTCAAAACTTGCCAAGGTTGGAATATCGTTCTACTGCTTTTACAAGATAGTCAGTATACTGATGCTTAAATTACCTTTCATTTTGATCGAGGAATACAGAAGAAGACACTTAAAGGCGGACAACAAACTTGTTGATCCCGAATCCGTTGCTGCTTCTGTTTCGTCCGATGCTTTGGCTGTTTCTTTGTCGAAGCTCACGGCAAGATTCATTACGGATAAGTACGATCAAGATACGTTGGCTACAAGTATCTCGTTGGTTCTATCAATTGGGTTGTTCTTTTGCTCCTTCCAATCGGTGGTTACCACTTTTCAAAAGTTCAAGAAGATTCTTCCAGGCGTCAGTGGTGGTGGTAGTCACTTGGAAAACACAAAGTTTTCAAAGACAAGTGGTGGTATTGGGTCATCCGTTTTGATCGTTGAACTGCTGGTCAGTGAACTGATCGGTATATACCTCCTTGCAACAACGTTGATGCTCAACGCTCATACGTTGTCCAGTCATCTCGATGATCTTGACTCTTCACTGACGAAGTTGACATCGCATGATGCCATGGCTGTCTTTATCGATACTTGGTTTGACAAATGTTTTGGAATGGGTTGTGTTTCGAGCTGTGTTGGATTGTTCATCTTTGAACAGCTAGAACGGTTCTATAGGGATGATGACTTTGAGGATGACTACGCTGGTTCTAATCCGTACGATGAAGAAGGTATGCTTGAGAGTGGAAGAGGCGGGAAGGAAAACGGTAAGATATTTTAAGTTAGATTGTCTAGTGAATGAACAAATTTGAAGACCGACATGAAAGACTGATGAGAGAGAGTTTTCAACCAGTGCCAGTACTCAAACAGATCATCTCCAGGAGATATTCGACTGTTCTAGTCTGATCAATCTGATTAATCAACAAAAGCTCAATTCAATAGTAGTAAAAGGTGTCAATCGGGGTAGCCAAAGGTTCAAAAGTGTGAGAAAAGAAAAGACAGCCGGGAAAGCATGCCTCGGGGAAGCGATGAGCTTCGCTTCTGCATGTGTCGACGCCGTATTGTACAATTGTAGGCGTCGATCGACGCAGAGCAGAGATGGCGTACATTGTTAGGGAACGAGGCGAAGGTGATTCTGTTTCTGCTACTATTTCGAAATCTGCCTCTGTGTCTATCCTTAGTGTCATCATTAATCAAACATGAATACAGTACGAACATTGCAACTGGTTGAATATTATCTAATCAATGGAAAGGGCCAGACGTTGCTAGCTTGAAAATAAAATCCGATGTGTGTCTCGGCAACTGTGCTCGTCCCGTCCCGGTGGGTGGGCCAAGGCCGAGCCCTGTGCCGTCACGCGGGCAGCCCCGGTGGAATTGCACGGGGAAAGAAAAGAAATTAGCACGTTACTTTTCTATTTTCCGGTCAGCTATTTCCCCCCGTGGCCAACGCTTGCCCTCCCCTGGTAGCTGCCCTGGTGGGTGGCCAGTTAAAGACCGGTCTGGAAGCTCGCTAAATAGCAAAGCCTGACTAACAAACAGAGCACATCCAGTAATGTTTTTTTTTTGTTTATATAAAGGTAATATACAGTTACAACATCCTATAGTGATGGCGGTTATCATCAACTATCAGGATATCAGAATAAACATCACACTCCCTTCTATACTCTCCATCCATCTTGAGACTAATTAGCCAGTCAAGTCTTCTCACACGTTCTTTCATTCCTCGGGAATCCAATCTCAAATCATACCACTGACTCCTCATCACTACACAAGAGAACCGTGATTGCTAATCAAAAAGCTCATCTCTTTTATCTCTTTACAATAAGAATCACAACTTCAAACATCAAGCCAACAATCACTAGCATCATACACACACAGACACACCGAGAGACCTCATAAAGATCGATCAAGTTTTTTCCAGCTTACAACACAGCATCATCACAACGTACAATCGCCATCCCTTGTCTTTCGTTCTCCATCATTCACCAACTTTCCAACGGTACAACATGTCCAAACTACTCAACCTACTCATAAACCCATCCGATCTGGCAAAGATTGAATCACCATTGAAACCACCAACTTTTCTTCATCCCAAGGATGATCTGATAAACGGACTTCCTGATGGTATTCTTGCACTGATAGCACCAATAGTGGTTTACTGGATAACATCGACGGCATTCCATCTAGTTGACGCCTACGAACTGGCAGAGAAGTATAGAATTCATCCAAGTGAAGAAGTCCTCAGCAGAAACACCGTCTCCGTCCATGTTGTCATCAGGGATGTTATATTGCAGCATATAATACAATCGATAGTGGGTTACGCCTTTTACAAGCTCGATCCTGTTCCAATGACCGGCTTCGAAAATGCCCAAATGTGGGACTATAGAAACATACTACCCTCTGCATTCCCAACGTGGCTCATCTATACGATCTACTGGTATGTCCAATCACTAGTAAGGATCTTTGTTGCCTTTGTCATCGTTGACACATGGCAGTACACCTTGCATAGAGCAATGCACCTCAACAAGTGGCTATACAAGAGGTTTCACTCCAGGCATCACAAACTATACGTTCCATATGCATTTGGTGCTCTATTCAACGACCCTGTTGAAGGTTTCCTATTGGACACCCTAGGAACAGGTATAGCTGCAATCGTGACAGGGTTGTCTCCAAGGGAAGCAACCTTTCTATACGCTTTTTCAACGATGAAAACGGTTGATGATCATTGCGGTTACGCACTACCCTTTGATCTGTTCCAGATAGTCTTCCCTAACAATTCAATCTATCACGATATCCACCATCAACATTTTGGTGTCAAGTCGAACTTTTCTCAACCTTTCTTCACGTTTTGGGATAAGCTCTTCGATACCACCTACCATGGAGTGGACGATTATATCAAACAGCAAGAGAAGATCACTTTGGACAAGTACAAACAGTTCCTGCATGATAGAAAGGAGAAAAACAGACAGCGTAGGCAAGCTGCCGAAATCAGAGAGGATGCAGTCAAGAGCAAGAAGAAGGAGTGATCTTACCTTTTTTTGTTCTCGTCTATTCGACTGTTTTTTTTCTTCAATTCATCAACCTCTCCTCCCACCCGCTGATATCCTTTCACTTCCTCATATTGCATTTTAATAATGACACTTTGCCTACTTCTTCTTTTATCTTCTGTTGGCACAAGTTTGCATTTTTGTTTCCCAATCTTTGTCTTGTCGTTTGAACTTGTTGTGTTCTCCACCGTTAATCTACATCTTTTTACCCCTTCTTTTTGTTGTTGTTCTTGTTATTATTTTCTCTCTTACTTTTTCTTCTCTTCTTTTCTTTTCTTTTCTGTGAAATGTCTCTCTATGCCCCCATCTATACAACCTTTTAATAATCCCAATCTGTTTCCTTCTTTCCTCTACTAATGTTTCTATTCTTTTACCTTTTTCCAGTCTTACAAACTAACTTTTTAATGTTCACCTTCAGATGGTTTTCCTTTTGTTATATATGTACATGTTCTAAATAAGACTGTTCCCAATCTACGAAACACTCTTCTGTCCCAACTTACTCTCCAGCACATCGCCAACACTCTGCTCTTGGGTTTTCTTATGCTCCTGAGCAACCTGATAATCGACAATGCCTTTCCTAACAAGCTCGTCCAAAACCACAAACTTCTCCCTACCACCAACCTGTTCCATCTCCAAATGTTCAACCCTACTCAAATCCCAATGCTTATCGTCACCTTTCCTCCAGAGGGTATCCCAATAGATCTTGCACTGGGAAAGCTTCAACTCGTCCAAGGCCAAACTGACATCGGACACTGCCTCTTGGGACCAGGTTGGTCTGTACTGGCCAGAATACCAGATCTGATGGTACTGGTTACGCTTGCGAAGTGCCTCTGCCTCCTTTCTCTTGGAAACCTCACGCATGAAACGAAGTTCGACGAGGGCATGGTATGCCTGGATCGCCTGTTCGTACGTTGCCAGTTGAACCGTTGCCATTGGACGCCAAATGTCACGACGTTTGTGAGGTTCACGGTTCTCCCAGTTTGGTCTGAAAAACTGCTGTTTTATTTGGTATGTCTAAACGAATCGGAAAGGGTTTAAATAGGTGTTAGTACGTTGTAACTTGAGATGTAATGGAATCAGAATCTTGTTGTTGGATACTTACTGATAGATGTGGAGTTTGAGAGTAGACAACCTGGCCTGTTTCAATGTTTCTAAAAAGAAACACCTGTGGTGCAAAGCCGTTGCTTTTCAGCCAGTGGGAGTTTCTGAATTTTGATGACATGTTTTCTCTTGTCTATTTTATGAAACTATATGTGATGGTGATGTCCCTTCTTGAGTCTTGATGGATGACCGACGAGGAATGCTATAAAGCGATGATGACAGGAGTTGCTTTCCAGGTGGGAGTTGACGAGTATGTACTATGAGAACGGTTGAATAATATATTGCACCAATATCTACCTCGTCGTTGATATATGCTCAATGATCTTTGTTTCCTGTGATCTATACCAGTCTGTTGATTTGCAACTTACCACACAATCCACATACAACCTTCCGTACATCTAAGTATAAGCACCGGTTCTGAAAAATTCTGTTGAAGATAAGTCTTCAGGGTAATTGAGGCTGTGCATATGTGGAGACGGGAATGAGAAGCGGCACTTTACCCCTTGCCAGCTGGAGATGAAGTAGTTTCCACTCTCTCACGGCTGTCTCAAACAATCTGCTCCAATCGTACACTGATTAAGCCAATTTGGTAGTCAATGGCACTGCAAATACAGATTGAATAGTTGGAAACTATTGCAAGGAAGATGCAGTAAGGATAGTTTGGTATCTTGTATTCGTTCAAACAACTGATAAAGCAGAAAACTTCTAGATATGTGTAGTACACATTGATCCATCAACACGAAAAAGCGTAGCAATGGAAAGAGGACAGTACTAGATAAACACAAGGTGGGTAGTAAAAGGAAAACAAAAACAGGATAAAGATGAGGGGAAAAAAAACGCCGTAGTCAAACTTATCAGCTCATACGCAGTGTTTGGAAAATCACCAAAACAAAGAGACTGATAGTAAGAACACCCAGATGGAAACATTAGAAAGAAAAAAGGATAAGAAACTCAAGAGACAACCAAGTCAACAACAATATGGACAAAAATAAAACAGAAGAATGAAAGCAACCTAGGTAAAAAGATCATCATTTGGCAGCCTGGGCATGTGCGGGTTGAGGTGATGCAATTCTCATCTTTGTATGAGGATTAACAATCTCCAAGATCTTCTTGACTCTTGGTGTTCCCGGTCTAGGAGATGAGCCGGAGCCTAGAGCAGGACTTCCAACCCTGTTAATAGGGGATGCACTCACTGCTGAGGTGGACTGAGATTGAACAGCGGTGGCACCATTCAACGCCTTAGAGTAGATCATCGTTGCAGCAAGAGTGCTTGGACTGAGCTGAAGAGTCTGTGAGCTGGCGTTGGCATTTGGTGACGTTTGAGGACTGAACGTTTGTGAGGTGTATGGATTGAACTTGTGCGATGATTGGGCTTGAAGCATGGCTTGGGATGAAGGATTCAGGATGAGTATCTCTGGACAAAACTCAACGTCATCCTCTAGTTCGAACCCTTTGGAAGACATGAACTTCGCTCTTTGGTTGGAGTATAGGGACGATGCTATGGACGTTTGTGGGGAGTACATAGCCAAAGATTGATACGTTGATGATGTCGAAGAGGTTGTTGAGCTTGGCAACGAGGAAGAGAATCCATTGCCGTTGTTTCCTGCTGTGTTGAGTAGTAGGGAATTGTAAGATAAAGGAGAAGTTGCAGTTGCAGGAGGTTGTAGTTGGATTTGGGATGGTCCTTGGGCTAAACCTGCTAGTGAAGGATGTGGTTGAGATAGACCTTGCTGAGACGCATTCGCTAGCAGAGAGGCAAACGATGTCTGCTGTTGTTGCTGTTGCTGTTGAGCCTGTTGTTGTTGTTGTAGCTGCTGCTGCTGCTGCTGCTGCTGAGAATGTGTGATGAAATCATTCGATAAGTTGTTTGCGTTTGTGTTGTAATAACTCATTCTTGATATGTGCTAGATGATGGCAAATTGTTAGGGGTACAGTTAGGATGATAGCTTGGTTTGTATGGAGTACGAGGAAAGTAGTATATTGGCCATCAAGTGAATAAGCTATCGTAGTCAAGTATCTATGGGATAGTTTCAAATACGTTCTATGAGAAAACCGGTATTTGAAACGGGATTGAATAAGGGAAAGGTTGTTGGGGCGTGTGGGTGCGCAACCTTGGTCTTTGATTGTTTGGGTGGTTGTATAGTGTTGTGCTATGCTGCAGGCAGTTGATGTTTGATGTTTAACGATTACTGATGTGTTAAAAATGAATGGTAGTATGGAAAGATAAATGGTGGGTTCGTTTAGAACTTGTCTTGAAATGGAGGAGTCACTCTCTCTTGTATGTGTGTTGTATGTTAGACGGAATGGAATGACTCTCTTTGGCCGTCTGTTATCTTGGTCACTATCGGCTGTTTGGTTCAATTGCTGGTGGCTGGTGCGTGGCTGATGAATATGGCTGGACTGTAAACAGCTGCTGCATTGGACCTCACTGGTTGGAGCAGCCTCTGGTGGATTGTTCTCCTCTTTTCTGGTCCACTGCTGTCAAAGATACCGACTGATTAATCATTAATTCACTGGGAAAAGCATGTCCAAACACAAAATAGCATAATAACCCTTTTCCTCTCTCAAAAGTATAACAAACATGACGTTTGAATCTAGCTTTTTAGTCAACTTTATTTCGAAGTTCAAATTCGAATCAAAATCATTTTCTTTGAAGACAAAATCAGTAAATTAGGCAGGTTTCAAAAACGTTTTACAACGGAACACTGCTATATTGGTGATTGAATCTCTTTTTAAAGAAAATTGAGTCAAAAAAAAGAGCCCAAAGGATTGATTGCCAAAAAAAGTTCGTACCCGGATTCGAACCGGGGTTGTCCGGATCAAAACCGAAAGTGATAACCACTACACTATACAAACAGTAATTATTTAAAATTATGAATTTTAAATATATGATACAATTAATTCACGTGACACAGATCACGTGAATTACGTAATATGCTATTAATTAGGGTCGATCGACGCGGTTTTGGTAGTTTTAACCATGTTCTCACGACCTTTATCACCTAGAGGTGGTTTCAAAAGTGAGACTGTTCTTTCAAAAATTAAAGCTGGTGTTTTTCGTACTCGAAATGATCTCTTGGTTCGTGAAGAAAAATCAAATCATGCTTTGACTTAGACTGGCAATTGGTTGTGGATATTACTTGAAAGGATTGGAGATGCTATCAAGGTTTGCAAGTAATGTCACCAGACAGAAAGGAGGCCTGAGCTCGATCTTGAAGTTACAACATGTTGAAAAGAGATTCTTTGCATCCTATCAAACAGGTCAACCAACCCATGAGACGAGACCAAATCTTATAAAACCGGGTGATCTAACAATTGGAATATCGGCACTTGAATACTACGATCGTAGACTCAACCTAGCCCAACAAATCTCGGCAAATTCGATTGCAATCATTCCAGGGAATTCCATGAAGTTTGCATCGGGATCGGTCTTTTATGATTTCCAGCAAAACAATGACCTTTACTACCTCACTGGTTGGAATGAACCCGATTCGGTTTTTATCTTAGAAAAGCCAAACGATGATCCAGAATCTGCTGTGTTCCATTTGATTGTTCCTCCAAAGGACGAACATGCTGAGATGTGGGAGGGGTATAGGACAGGAGTGGACGGAGCGATTGAAGTTTTCAACGCTGATAGTGCATCTGATAATAAGAATATCACGAGCTACCTGGGTAAGCTTCTCACTCGGTACAAAACTGTGTACTATGATTTCAACGATGAGAAGAAGTCGCTCTTCAACAAAGTGTTTGGTGTTGCCAATGGTTCAAAAGAGACCAAAAACATCTACAGCGTCGAGAGCTTGCTGCGGGAGAAGAATTCATCGATCAAGTCACTAAAGATGCAACTTGCTGGAATGAGGGCAATCAAGTCTAATTCTGAGTTAAAGATGATGAGAATAGCAGGTAAGATATCAGGAAGGGCCTACAACCAGGCATATGCCAAAAAGTTTAAAAGTGAAAAAGGATTATGTGCATTTTTGGAGTACAGATTTATCTCTGGTGGATGTGATAAGAGTGCATACATTCCTGTGGTTGCTGGTGGATCTAATGCTCTCTGTATTCACTATACTAGAAACGACAAATTGTTTGACGGTGATGAGCTGGTGCTCGTCGATGCCGCTGGCTCTTTAGGTGGATACTGTGCTGATATTTCGAGGACATGGCCTGTGAATGGAAAATTTACCCAACCTCAGGCTGATCTCTACCAGGCTGTTTTGAATGTTGAGAAGAAGTGCATTGAGAAATGCACAGAAAGTTCAGGAATGACAATCAACGATTTACACAACTTTAGTGCCACTTTGATGACCACAGAGCTAAGAAACTGTGGGTTCACAGATTTGCAGGATTGGGAAGTTATGAAGTTTTTGTATCCACACTATATTGGACACAATTTAGGCTTAGATGTTCATGATGTGCCTTCCTATCCCAGGAACTCGAGGTTTAAGAAAGGTCAGGTTGTCACCGTCGAGCCGGGTGTTTACGTTCCTGATGATTATAGGTGGCCAAAGCATTTTAGAAACATTGGAATAAGGATAGAGGATGACGTTGCAATTGGTAAGGACAACAATGTCATCCTCACAGTGGAAGCTGCGAAGGAGATTGTGGACATTGAATCGATTGCACAAAATGGTGTTACAACGAAGTACGACGAAGAAGTTACTGAGACTTACTCTTTGTATCCTTGAATGCTGGCCATCGTGGGAAATAGCACAGACATTTGTATATAGTCATTAGGTTGATGATGTTATTTATATAGTAGCTCGCAAGCAGCTCTTTTCTCTCACAATAAACGCTATTATCACTTTTACACTACTTCGTTGCAGTCAATCTCTCAAGCAATGCAGAACAATCGAGTTCACTTCGAGTGCTCTCACTTCGGCCAAGACCTCTTTGTTCACGGCACCCAGCGATTTCATCATGAAATCAACTTTATCCTCAGGCTGCACATACTCCAAAAGCATCTTGGTCTGATCAATCTTAATGCTCAGGCCAAAAACTGCAATAAGGGTAGAAACGCGCTCAAATATCTCCGATTCGTCAATGCCAAATTTTTCACTCATGTGTTTAAAGGTGACCCTTTTCACTATGGCCAAGTATACAACATAAGACTTCAGTCTAATAATCTCTTTGAATGGCTCAAAACTCTCAGCCAATTGCGGATCAAGTTGAAACTCATACTCTAAATCTTCCAAGGTGTTGTTCATCCTCAAGAATTGACACTTGGTGTATGACTTGATCAAACTGCTCAAAACTGTGTCTGAGGATATAGATGTTCTGATGATTGGCAGCTGCCAGTATCTTTCCAGTTCGTTTGTTCTTTTCACTATGAGTAGCGAGAAACATATAACTCTCACCAAATATTGACGCACGATCAACTCGTTATGAAATTCGGATTCCAAAACATCAGCGGCTGTTATCATATCCAGCGGTTGCTCCAGCAACAACTTATCAAAGTCTTCAACAACCCCAATAAAATTATGAGTCTGGTATTTGGCATATATTAAGTACCAACGGCTGTTCCAGTATGAAATCACCTCCTCCCGGAGCAATTTACCATCCGTTGGTACATCAAGTACCATTCTATCATCTTCTCCTTCCTCCTCACTCTCCTCTTTGGCGGTCTCGAACGTCATCTTCAGTTTGCGCGCTATGAAGTCATGAGATATGTAAAGGTTGTTATCGTAATTCTTGTCCACTATCAGCGATTCCATTTCTCTCATTGTGATTGTTCTGTAGTGAGATGCATACATGGGATTGATGTTTATGTACGTTGACGAATTGTCGTTAACGTGGTCGGTTGATGAAGTGGCCATCAATAAATCTGAAGATCTTTTCCGCACCAAGTTGAGAATCTTATCAAAGTTTTCAGCATTGACATCTTTATCCGCATAATCATTCAATTCTCGTTCATACGTCACTGACAATGTTTCATTAATCAGACCAGGACCAAGACTCAAAATTGGTCTGGTAACGGTCTCGTACTGTTTCAGATAGCTTGAAACATCTACCCCACATCCCCGAAGCTGCTCAATTAGTGCCAGAGTTCCATTGAAGTATCTGTAGAGAGAGTCTGGGGCAAATATGATCTCCAATAGTTTTTGAATGATCTGTGGTTTGGACTCTATTGTGGGGAACTTGCTGACGATGTACGACAACCTCTTGATGTATAGATGGCCAACTGCATAATCGTTCAAGTAGATGTCCAAAAGCTCTTTCCGCATCTTGAAGATAACCTAAGGTCAATGACTTGCTGTTGATGTAGGTCCCTTTGGATTGACCGAGACTGATAGATAGTTTGTATACAGAGTTTGATTTATTCAAAGCAAGGAGAGCAAAAAAGAAGCCAACCGAGTTGTTGCCTGCACCGCCTTTGTTTGGTGCCACAGCAAAAAAAATATTGCAAGAGTGAAAACTTGACTCAAGTGGGAAGGCTCCGTCAGAGACGGTAAAACAAACAAACTTGATTATTACATTGAAAGAATTGTTCATAACTGTTAGAGATCACTGATCATCATTCATTAAGGGGTGGATTTAGACAGTGACTGAAGTTTTCCACGTGTGACATGTTACTACCCTTCAGGTACCTCTCAAGGCGAGCATTTTCAACATCTTTTTCTCTTCATAATGCCTTGGGAATTAGAAACAAATTGCAGAAGGTGATTGACGCCAACAAAGTACTCCCCAACTTCCAAAAAATTGAAAGGCGAAAAGAGAAGGAGATCAAGAGCAAGAACCTATCACCCATCAAATCTGTTTCGGCAAAGAAGATTGTTGAGGATGAACTGAAGAGAAACTTTGAAGATGGTGAAGACGTTGGACCAGACACCAAATTTACAGAGGAGGAATTTGCAACTTTGATGAAGAGCAAAAACTTGAGACTGAAATATAAGATACTGGGTACTTCGGGAAACCAGTTGAAAGACTCTCTATTGGTGGCAGAGGATGTTGACAAGTTTCTAGCCAAAAATGAAATTGATAAAGCACTTGAGTTGGCAAAAATGGCGAGGGATAAAGGTATTTTCTCTTACGGTTCGATTATCAAACATTTGGGCGCTTCTGGGAAGCTCAACGCATGCTTAGAAGTTTTCAACAGTATAAAAAAAAGAGGCTACCACCCAGATAGCAGAGTGATCAACATTTTATTCTCCTCATTTGCGAACTATGAGGGATCCAGCGGACTTTTGGGAATATCTGATAAACAGGTTGACAAGCTATACAAAGTGTTTGATATAACATTATCGAAACAGCCAGAGCTGATATCCATAATCCACGTCAACTCGATATTGAAAGCTTTCAGGAAGGGTGGAAGACCTGACCTATCACCTGAAGTGTTCGACAGAATCAAGGCGATTAGAGATAGAAAAGACTTGAAACCTGACAATAGGACCTACACGGAGATGTTTTCAAATTTCAGATACTTGGACAAAGACTATACCAAGGTGGTGAAACAGGTGGAAGACATGTTTTACAACCTGCAGAGAAACAGGTACATCAGGATAGATCCTATGCTTTTGAGAGCTTACTCGTCAATATTCACGTTCTCGGACGACATACAGTTAAAAGCTAGAGGACTCTTGATTCTTAGGAGCTGGTACAATGTCTGTGAAGAGTCACAGATAGACGAAGAGATCGATTTGAAGAAGGCACACACCTGGAAACTTGTTGATGGTGAGAAAAAGTTATCCGAAGACGCTAACGTTGACGAAATACTTCTACCCGTGGAAGATATCAACATGAGGGAACTGAGAAGGTTCCCAGTTGATGAAGTCATTTTTAGAAGGTACTGCAGGCTATGTGACTTGCTAAATGTTACGAATGACACTCAGATGTTGAACTCCGAAGTCAAAGGGGTGCGCAATAGTACTGGGAAAGAAGGGATGATTTCCTCGGAAAGCTCTTGAATCTCTACCAAATCTGTATTTTAGAATCTGTAAATATCTGTCTATTGAATCCAGACTTATTAATACCCAATAATCATTGCTCCTACAATGTGTACACTGCGATTAGGGAGTTGAAGATAAGTCAAGACGAGCTCTCGGAAGCATTCAATCTCGCCCTTTCCCCACATGGCTGAACGCACACCAGGTTGAACAGCCCACAATATCGGCAGTGGTGGGTTCGAGACGGCTCACACAAGTGCAAAGCAAAGAGATACAGGGCAGAATAGCAAGCAAACGAGCCATTGAAACCTCTATAAAACGGGGCCAAATGTTCCTTCTTTCTTGAACCGTTGAGACACATCCAACGAGAGGTAAATCATTTAGTCTATCCTTCTTTCCACCTTTTCATACGCAACTAGCAATGAAACAGTGTTCGCTAGTGCTTGTCGCGCTATATGCGTTCTCCGCAACAACTGCTGCTCTACCGTTCCAATTCAAACTTCCCTTTTTGACCAACGATGGCAATGATCCAAGACTTATCTCTCTCTCCGACAACCAGCTAGTGAAAGTAACAGAAGATACAAAACTTGAATTGAAGAGAAAGAATGTCAGATTTCTTGACTTGACCTGCCAGTATGAGCACCTACTCAGTGGCGAATATGATCCTCTATTCACGCTTGAAAAAAGTTTGCCCGTTATTTTGGAGAAGCCCATTCCCCTTTACAACTATCCGAATGCGTCTTCGTTCCATGAACAGAAGGTGCAGTCATTGATTGCTCAAATTGACACGGAAAGAATGTATGCGAGGCTCAAAGAGTTTAGCTCTTTTCATTCAAGGTACTACAAATCGGAAAGATTCCTAGAGAGTTCCGTTTGGCTTTATGACATGCTTTTGAGTTATACTGTTCAACAGGAAAACTACAATCTAACAACTATCAGTCATAAGAACTGGCCACAACCTTCGTATATTTTGACAATTCAAGGTACGGACCCAGTAGTTGATGGTTCAACTGTGACTGTTGTCATTGGATCACACATAGATTCAATCAACTTGATATTGCCCGATTTCTTATCAGCTCCTGGGGCTGATGACGATGGGTCTGGGGTGATTACCTTACTTGAAACTCTCCACATCATTACCTCTCAAAACGTGACTTTCAAAAACAACGTTGAATTTCACTTTTACTCCGCAGAGGAAGGAGGTATGTTGGGATCCTTGGACATCTTCTCAAAGTACTCAACGCTGGAGACAAACAAGAAGATTACTGCAATGCTGCAGCAAGACATGACTGGATATACAGCTAGGTCTGTTGAGGAGGGTTACCCTGAGCATTTTGGTGTGATCACAGACTATACCTCCCTAGGTTTGACCGATTTCATGAAGGACATCATTGATACTTTCTGCTTGATCCCTTATTTTGAAACTGAATGTGGTTACGCTTGTTCCGATCATTACAGTGCAATGATTAACGGCTATCCTTCTGCCTTTGTTACTGAGTCCAAGTTTGGACTAGACAGCCCTTTTATTCATACCACCAGGGATACCATTGAAAAGTTGAACTTTTTGCACGTTGCTGAGCATGTCAAGTTGTGTCTAGGATACCTTTACGAATTGGGATCCTATGAAGAGTACTAAAAGTACTAAAAATTATTTATTTGCTTCTTAAGTCTTTGCGATTCTTTTTGTTGTAATAGCTAGCATGAAATATATGTCTACTTTCATTGCATTCAAAGTAACACACTTACATTTCTCAAACTCGTATATGCACTTCCATGCATATACGAGAGAACGTTAGTCGACCCCTCTTTCAAACATCGTATATGTACCTTTTAAAGTTATGCGCATTGTTTTTAGCTTTGCAGGCGAATTAATGGGCAGGCGAATTAATGGGCAGGCGAACAATCCAAACTCTTCATATGCGAATAACCTGTAATCACAGCGAGTCGCCTTTCTTGTCTTTCCTGCTGACAAACATCGTCAATAGCTTCGTTGGGACAGCATTCTCCGTTGTCTTCGTGCAAACGGGGAAAAACCTATATTACACTCAACCAAGAAGAAAACCTGTTGTCAACGAATTTTGAAGACATGGATTACAGAATTGTTGATTGAAGCGCTTGCAAGGTCTTACTCTTTCTGTTCAGCTACCAAATTTCAAACAAATTCAATTTCATATCTGAAACTTTACAAACAATAGACCAATAAACAAAAAACCCAAAAAACCCCAAGTCTGTTTCAAACTTATCACTTTAGTTCAAATCATTCAACTGTTCCTTATCCTCCTCAAACAACTCCTCTGCATTCTTAACTCTAAAACTCAAAACCAATGCTCCAATGCAAACGATCCCTCCAACCCTAAAAATCCATCCCAACGAGTCATCAAACTCATCCTTATCCTTGGTTTTGAATAGTGCAAACAAGATAGAGGAGCCCAGGGAAGAAAGCATCTGTGGTGCCGAAACAAAGACGTTATGAATGGCCAACAGGATTCCAGAGTCGTACTCTACATCATCGTACTTCTCAACCAACTTGGAATTTAGATATATCTCACTAACAGACACATTTGTAGATCTCGGTCCAATGGGAATTGAATGCCCTGAAGCGTACCTGTCTCTCTCTGCCTGTTGTTCATCGTAATCTTCACTGATAGTGCTTGACTCATAAACCTCAATACCGGTTCCTCTTTCCAATTGTTTCTGCTGTTGGGCGTAGATCTGACTGGCTTTGATGTCCTTGATTCGACTTATCTCTTCACTTATCATGACAAACGGAATCCAAACTGCACAACCCCAAGTGATACCCAAGAATCCAAACAGTACGATTGCCTGAATAGAGTTGCTGATAAGGAAGGTGGACAACGTACCAACAATGAAAATCGCATGAGATGCGATCCATATGTTTCTGATGGTTATATGACTTAGACGAACCTGTTTCTTTTCAACAACGTACGGAAGAACCAAGTCAACGGCTAACGTGACAATTGCATGAACTAGCAAAGCCAACGTTCCTCTTCTTGTTCCTTCATCCATCAATCTTTGTCTTTCATCTGGCGGGAGTGCTAGAGGGTTATTATAACCCTTCTCGAAGAGGTACAACTCGCCGACATACGTGGAAGTGTAGAATAGCATCGGGAAGTATCCTATCCATGCAAAGAATTCTGCAAGGCACACAATCTTTACCTGCCTCGGCAATCTGCTCATTGAACTGATCACTTGTCTCAGAAATGATTTGACAACGATGAACATATTAGTCTCCGCCTCGTCAATCCCCATCTCTTTCAACTTCTTTTGCTGCTTCTTTCTTTCCAGTCTAATCGTCAGATCAAACTGAGGGTTTCTCTCCTTGATGAAATAGCACGAAAACGCAGTCAAAGTCACCATAATCAAAGCAACCAATATGCTCAACACTTCAAACTGGGAGGTCCCCAAGTAGGGAAATATTTTCTTCAAGTCCAAAGTACCTAGCCAAAATCCAACAATGTTGAACGTTCCAATCATTCTTGCGGCCCATGCGTTGGCAATTTGTTGTTGACTAGTTGGCACAACATCAACGATCAAGGCTCTACAAGAAGCCTGAATAACTGCAATTGAGAAATCCAAAACGTATATGCCAACGGAAGCAAATGGCACAGTCCACCAGTTAATGACATCCAAATCTTTACTCCTCACGAACCAACCAACGATGGTAGTTGAATGAGAAATGTACAATAGCGAAAGCACAGTGGCAAGACATCCACCAAGAACAAAAGGACGACGTCTACCGTATGAGCAGTTACATTTGTCACTCAGTAATCCCACAATCGGTTGTCCTAGTGTTCCCGAAAGTGGGCCAGCCAACCAAATCAATGCTAGTATGTGTTTGGAGATGCCTAGTGACAACAGGAACGGAGTTGCCTCGCTGAACTCGACTGACCATGCTAGCTGGAGTGCACCGACAATTAAAGTCAGCACTAGTATGTACCAGATGGATCTTACTGGGTTGTATAGGTTTTCTGTCGCTGTGTCCATGTTGCAATCTGCGGTGGTATTGTTGGTGTTATCGTCAGCCTGGAGTAAATGATGTGTCTGCTCTTCTTCTTCTTCTTCTTCAGATAGGTGTTGAGCAGGTGATCTGATGGTGCGGCCTTCCGTCATGATGATCAGAATGTTGAAGGTTGTATCTATTGTCAATTGCTATACCTAGATAGGTATAAAAGCATATAAACAGGGTGGTGGAAGTTACTTAAAAGTATGGTGGAGGATAGCAACAACCCATAGATGATTAAGTATCGGCCTTATCCTCTAAGCTAAGTGTGGGGCAGTAGGAGTCATAAACGCCTCTGCACCAGTCTACTTTATCATGAGGCTGTGCTATTTTCTATTTGCTACCACGCTTATATGACGCGTTTTGGAGAACGAAATACCACAATTCAAGGCAATTGAAGTGTAAGCCACCAACTTTCTTCTATCGACATACAACAGTCAGATGTCAGTTTCAATAATAGGTAGAAGAGCTACCTAAGAAGTCATAGATTACCTTTATTATTACTTTATAGCAAATTACTACGATGGAGGGTTATCACCAGGATCCGCAATTGGCTTTCAACTCTCAGAACTACAACACTTACAGCAACAACTTGACTGCCCATCCACTCTCCGGCGACCGAAAAAGAAGATATGAAGAGAGTGACGACTACTTGCAGTTTGAAACGGCCCACCATCAGTTCTCAAAGAGACTCCAACAGCGCAAAATTACCTCTGAATTACATCGTAAGTTTACCATAGACTGAAGTGGGACGCTTCTAAACTTCCGCATTGAATGTGTTACTAACAATTGCAAACATCACTCATAAACAAATAGAAAAAACTATAGGAATCATGATGAAGGCATCTCAAGAGCTATCAGCCAGGGAGAAACTCCAGCAGGAGCTTCCCATGCCCTTACCTGACCTTGAGGATAGCGACATGTGTGAAACCAGCTTTTCGGACACCTCCTATACCTCGGAGGAAGTTCATGATGGAAGCTTTCACCAAGGTCCGTATTGGCCTCAATTGATAACAGCAGATATCAGCAAACAGAACCCTTCTTATTCAGAAAACTCTAACAGCCCACAACCCGCCCAAGTGCAACATCAACAACAACACCAAAATCACGAGGGAGAAGAGGTAGCCACCTTCAAACAACAGCCTTTTTGGCCCCAGCTCATCAGACACTACAGAAATTGAACACTAGTGTATCAGCTTTATCTCAAGAAGGCATTTTCCCAAGAGAAAACAGATCCACGCCTGCCCAAAGGGAAGCGATTTAAGATCCGTTCTGGTAAGGTATCTCCTGATGAAGACTTAGAATGGTTAAATATCCATGACAACTTAGTATCTGAGGGTGTCCACTGATACAACCGATGACCGCATTACATGATGGTGGATGACTGGGACTTGATTGCCAAAAATGCTTAATATACAATCTAGCTCCTTGATTATTGAAAGGTTACAGTTACCATCTGCTAGAGTGCACAGCCTGATTTGTCCCGAGTCGATCGACGCAGATATGGTGAGAGCTTGAATAAAGAGGCGGACGGGTCGATTTGTGCTGTTTGACCGCCAAAGGAGAGGCTGGCAATTTTGACCGGTGAAGTGTGGAAGAACATACCGCTGTTCAGTAGATAGGTAAATATACTACCCAAAACCTCCTTTGTACTTTGTTACAAGACACTGTATAGCGAACCATCCCTTTGAAAACCAGTGACTGACTACCAAGCAGGTAATTGAGTCATTTGGCCTTCCTATAATCAACATGACAACATACGAGAAAGTGGTCAAGGTAAGTTCCCAATCTACTCAAAAGTAACTACTGCTGGAATAGTCCATACAATCGGTACTAACTACTATGAGCACTTTTCCTGATGTACATACTATAGGGCGCAACAAAGATAAAACTGGCTCCGCCAAAGCCAAAGTATATCGAGCCAATCCTATTGGCAACGGTCGATGGTGATAGGTCCGAGGACTTCAGAGTCATAATGAAGACTTTATCCGAAAGATTAGAAGACTCTGCATGGTCGATCGTTTACAAGTCTTTGATAGTCTTGCACATAATGGTTAGAGAAGGAGACGAGAATGTAACCATCAAGTATTTGTCCAGACATACACCGATGCTACAGTGCAACAACATTAGAAAGGGGGGTACCTATATATCCAACGGAGGCGACTTGAAAACGTTGATCAACTACTCCAAGTATCTCACTGCTAGGGCTCGTGAATTTGGCAACGTTGGCCACGATTACATCAGGGAAGTCAAGAAGTCACCAACCACATGGAGCTCCAAGGATTCAGGATCTAGACTTAGAACTCTGACTGTCGAGAAAGGATTGCTGAGAGAGGTTGAAAGTGTTCAAACCCAGATTGACGCATTGATAAGATGTAAATTTGCAGAGAGTGAAGTCAACAATGATGTTATCATCTTGGGCTTTAGAATGCTTGTTAATGATCTACTGTCATTGTATCAAACTTTGAACGAGGGAGTCATAAATCTTTTGGAACATTACTTCGAGTTGAGCAAGTATGATGCCGAAAGAGCGTTTGAAATCTACAAAGTCTTCACGAAAGAGACCGAACAAGTTGTTGCCTTCTTGAGAGTGGCAAAGCATTTGGAACATGTCACCAAGCTCCATGTCCCAACCATCAAGCATGCACAAACCGGCTTGACGGGTTCGTTGGAAGAATATCTGAACGATGCAAACTTTGAGATGAATAGAAGGCAGTACATGGCCGAGAAAGAGGCAAAGAGTGGATCTGCTGACTCTTCCAAGGCTACCAAGGCTGTTGCAAATCAACAGGAAAATGGGGCAGATCAAACACAAGCATTGCAGCAGCAGCAGCAGCAGCAAGAACAACAGCAGCAGCAGATGTTACAATTGCAACTGCAACAACAACAACAACAACTACAACAACAACAAGCTCTTGCTCAACAGGCTACAGGGTTCAATCCATTCATTCAATTTTCCCAGGGGACCCAACAGCTACCGCTACTGCAAACTGCCCAGTTTACAGGCATGAGTCAACAGCAACAACAGCCTTTGGCCCAACAGCCAACCGTTCAGCAGTACACCCCACAGCAACAACAGTATCAACAGTTTACCGGTGCCCAACAGCAACCACAATCCTTATCCAATCAATTCACCGGCGCAGGATTTGGTGGCTACACGGCATCTCAAGTGCCAATTTCTACTCAAACCACAGGAAATCCATTTTCTTCCTTTGCTGTTCCTCATCGGGAACCAATTAGACAGAGCTCCACTCCGATCGCTCCAATCAGGGGTAATGTGCAAAGATCCAGCACCAATCCATTTGCCGTGGCAAGATCAGTCAGTACGCCTCCAACAAACGGCGCCGTTAACGGTAATGCTTTCTCCAACACGAGGTTTTCGCAAGGATCAAACACCACACCCTTCTCATTTGAGACCCAACAGTCAAGACAACAGCAGCAGGAACCTGCCAAGCTGCTTCCAACTGCAACGGGTACAAACCCATTCAGGATTCCTGAGGCGCAACCGCAGTCACAGCAACTAATGTCTCAACCTACAAATGGTTACCAGTCCCAACAGCCTTTGAAACCACAGGCAACGGCTGGAGGATTGGAAAATCTACCAACTCAACCGGTTTTCCCTGAGACTAAGAGAGAGCTATACGAGCAACAGCTGAGACTAAAGGCTGAACAAGAATTGCAGCAGCAAAAGTTACTCTTGCAGCAACAACAGCAGCAGCAACAGCAACAACAACAACAACAAATGCAAATGCAAATGCAACAGCAACAGCAACAACAACTTCAACAACAACAGTTGCAGCAACAACAGCTTCAACAACAGCAACAACAAGCTCTAGGTCAGCAAGCTACTGGCTTCAATCCCTTTGCTCAAGTGCAGCAGCCACAGTTCATCAACGGTGGAATGCAAATGGGCTTGAACCAACAACAGACTGGTTTCAATCCATTCTTGCAACAACAACAACAACAGCAACAACCACAACAGCAACCCCAGCAGCAGCAGCAGCAGAATTATAGTGGTGTCTATAGCGGTCCTAGTTTGATCTAATCATCTTATATCTGACCGATTTTCTTCTTCTGCCTTTTTTACTCTCTTTTGGCCTGTTATTGGAGTTTGTTTTCTATTGTGATTCCGCCCACCCCTTCTCTCACTTTTTCCTTCCCAACCTTTTCCAAGAAACCATCATGTTTCAAAAGTCTCTTTTTCCCCTGTTTTCTTCCCTTCGATTTGTATAGATGAATTATTGAGCAGCTCTCACACTTTGACATCTTTGCCAACGTACATTTTTACACTTTCTTTTCTGTTTCTAGCGTTGTATACTTCTGATCCATGTTCCATTTTTCTTATCCTGAATGCTGTTTCAATAGTCAGATCACCGTTTGTTGCGTTTAGTCGTTACAGATCGAGTAATTGAATACGTATCAATTTTTCTTGTCGTTAAGAGGAATAATTATAAAGCTATAAAGAAGTTGAGAAAAATCGTTTGCAAACAGCTAGCAAAAAGAAGTAAATCATTGTCATCGTAATGAG